>ML283225.1:36610-80401 GCA_005239495.1 Nicotiana undulata
CAACCCCCCCCCCCCTCCCCCTCCCTTCCAAACTCACAATTTTTGTTTGGACATAGGTACAATAAACATAACAGGAACGACCGCAAATACATACACACTACAAGATCACTATCTTCATGACGACAAAAGTTTCCAAACGCAAACACGCCAAGCTAAATAATGCTTGTATCCTCTCGCATTCAGTCATTGTTTTCTTGCATAGGGCTAAGCATTGCCCTTATCGTTGCATAGGGTTATACACTTCCCTCACGTTGCATGAGGGTAAGCATTGCCTTCCTTTGAATGAGACTAAATATTGTCTCTACTCCTTGCATAGGGCTAGATACTTCCCTCACATTGCATGAGGTTAAACATTGCCTCCACACAGCATAAGGCTAAGCATTGTCTCCATTATTGCATAAGGCTAAACTTTGCCTTTCCTTTGCATGAAACTAAACACTGTCTCCATAATTTTCATAGGTCTAAGCACTGCCCTCATTATTGTATAAGGCTAATCATTGCCTTTCCTTCTCATGAGACTAAACACTATCTCCATAATTTTCATTAGACTAAGCATTGCCTTCATTATCGCGTAAGGCTAAGCATTGCCTTTCCTTTGCATGAGACTAAACATTGTCTCCATTCCTTGCATGAGGCTAAGCACTTCCTCCATTATTGCATAAGGCTAAACATTGCCTTTCCTTTGCATGAGACTAAACAGTATCTCCATTCCTTACATAAGGTTAAGCATTGCCTTTTCTTGCATGAGACTAAGCACCTTCTTCGCTCTTTGCATCGGGCTAAGCACTTCCCTCATCTCATACAAGACTAAACCTTGTCTCGTCTCATTCTCGCATACGACTAAGCATCACCTGCTTCCTTTATCAAGAAATCTATATTACCACATACTTGCATCTCATGGGCTGAAACATTGCCACATTTTCTGAAGGCATCATAACCCAAAGGCACCATCCTCATAGCCTAATGACACCATGTCATGGCCTGAGGATCTCTCTAAATTGCATATCATTATACAAAAGCGTCATAGTCTGTAGGCACCATCCTCATGGCCTGAGGACACCATTACATGGCCTGCGAATCCCTTATCATACACTTCATGATCCAGGACATCATGGCTAAGGACATCATCTTCATGTCGGAGGACAGCCCTCATGGTCCAAAGGGAATTTGCATCATGGTTAAATTACACAATAACCCTATATATTTGCGTGCATCATATTTTAAGTTTTGCAGGTAACTCGGGAGGTAGCCATTCTAAAATCAGGAGCAATTCTCGCTCTGTTATTCGTTCACAACGTTCACATCCTTTGAGTATCTCAAACGTAGCCGACAATCATCAATTGTTTACTCTTTGTCCTGTAACCGCCCAAGTACTCGCCATATTGTTTCTATGTTTACTAATGTGCACACTTAGAATCATGCCTATAGGATGTTATTACATGTGATTTGTTAGTCTAGATACCATGCATATAGGACTCCAACTAATCAATCAGTCAATCGCTTCTATTGCTTTTAGTACACTGCTCATCTAGATATTATGACTATAGGATCTTAATCAACGAATCAAAAACTTTTGTTTCTTCAATGTATTTCCACACTTAGATGACATGCCTATAGGGATAAAGAATATTAAATAGATTTCAATTGTCAACAATAATAAATCCTTCCATTAGATAATGTTATTCGTCTTAGACAATATGTTTATAAAAATCGGCATTGTTAATCCTGAGCATTCAAGCAGTGTACCATCTCATCATGAAAATAATTAGAGATCATGCCTATAGGACCTGTAATGCCTTTAATCTACCTATGCGCTAGTCTAAAGCTGTTGTACTTCTTGTACGATACTGGAAATCAGAATCACATAGAAACCATGTCTATAGGACTTAACGACTCTAATGCGTCTTAATTCTAAACACTGTCTATTGCCTAATTTGCCGCATGCATTTGATGTTTGTGTGGAGGTTGACTAGAGCCTTTTATTTCCTTTATGTGAAGTTCTATATGTTTTGAGTGTGCGCTAGTTCCATCATTTTTTAGCATCTTAAGTATAGTCTAGAACCACCTAATAGTAGTTCCAGACCTCCTGGACCATAGACACGGGACAAGTAGTGCACACATAGGACACGACCTAGAATTGAATTAGAGCGTCTTTAAGTAAACAACTTTAACAAAGTAATCGTGTAGTAGGAGATGGCAGTTTGTGCCCGTTGAATAATATGAGAAACCCCTACCCTAAGGGAGTTGCGAAGTATTATATATGTTGTACGGGGTGATCTTTTAGGCTAAACAACTTAGGACCCCCCCCTCCCTCCCCGACCTTCCTTTATGTTTCAGTTGTTCATCAAATATAGACTAATTAAGTTGTACCTTGTAACCTCCAAAGACTTGTACTAATTATCTATATAGTTTAACTGTTGTATGGTTTTCCTTACACTTGTTCACAATAGAACTTTTAAATTCTTTGTCTTCCTTGCTTATATGATCCCATAGGACAGTTATATTAACCTGTATAGTGTAAACTTAGGTCGGGACTCATAGTTGTGGACCTTGAAGAGTGCTTAATACCTTCTCTTTGAGGTAATTTGAGCCCTTACCCAATCTTTGGTTACACATACTATTTAAAATAAAGTTATTTATAAATAGGTGCCCTAACGCACCCCAAACCATCAGGTGCTGACTCTTCTCTTTTAATACCCATTTAAAAAAGTTGTCACATGTCGAAACCCGCTTTCGCGGAAAAATGGGGCGCGACAACAACTGACCGCATGTACTCAATAAATAGTAAGCCTAACCTTAAATAAAGTAGTGGCGAGGTTGGCAAAGTTCGATGCTCACTTTCAACAGCCAACAACAACAATAATAGCAGTATAAAAGCATATAGGGAAAAGTAGCTCAAATAATAACAAGCTCAACTCTAACACAATTAGAGGAAAAATAGGCATTTTTTAAGGAATATCAATCAAGGCATCAACTTTTCCACAGAAATTACTTAAAAAGAAATATTTCAAGGTAAACTGTAATTTCAAGCTCTAAACTTCAAGTAGGGATATCAAATGCCAATTAGCATGAGGAAAATACAATAATATGTCTGCATGTCAAATATACATGACAGTTTAATAATTTCACAGTTAAATCATCAATTATACACAATCTCAGCACATTCATAGTGCCTGGCACAAGTACCTATCGATCATATTCTCAGCACTCTTGTGCCTGACATAATACCCATGAATCATCACACATACACGCACAAGTACGGCGCCTGGCATAATTCCATCACTAAGAACATATCATGTGTCAACACTCGGAGGCCTCAAATTAACATGGGTTATCACTTGGCTCCGGAGGGGCATACCCTAGCCCAAGCGCTCATCGGATAAAAAATTAACGATCAGTATAACTAAGCCTAATATGGGGCCTTGAAGCAAGCATCACCTCACAATCAATATCAACATGAATCTATGACCCAAAGTCAGTCATCACTCCGCTCAATATGGCTCTAAAGCCCAAAATCAACGATCACTATAACTAAAAGGGGGCATTAAGTCTCAATATGCCAACATCTCACATTAGCATAATTAAAATACCGCATGGAATAAATCAACTTGCCACAACTCAACTCAAACCTATGTCATATAAATAAGGACACTAACAACGCGCGAGATAAAATATAAAGAGTGCATAGAGACAGAGATATAATATCATGACTGAAAAATATGACTATGACTAAGGCAAATAGCTCAACATAGTAAAATAGCCCTGTCACGACCCAATTCCGGGGTGGTGATGGCGCATGTCGTGGAATCAGGCCAGCCACACATTCTATCTAAGCTAAGTTTAATTACTAGAAAAATTATCATTTTTAACAAAGTCTACAGATAACATTAAAAATAAACCTGAAGTTTGAAACAATATTTGAAACAAACATTTAAAATCCTACAATCCTGGATCCAGTGTCACTCAGTCATGAGCTGCTAATACATAATAATAATAAAAGAGGAATGACCAACATATTCTAAAAAATAAACAACGACAGGTAGAATAGGAAAGAGATGACGAGATCACGGTCGCCAGTTGCTACCTCGACAACTCTGATGAAACTGTCAGCTACTCAATGACCAGAGTCGAGTCCCTGTGTACCTGGATCTGCACACAAGGTGCAGGGTATAACGTGAGTAAACCAACTCAGAAGTAACGAACCCAAACTACAGGCTGAGAGGTAGTGACGGACTAAACCTCCGATGTTTATGAACAACAGTATATAACTTGAGCATGACGGTAATATAACAAAAAATAAGCAAGATGCACCAAATTATGTCTGTAAACTCTATATGCCAGCATATGATCATAAAGAATCAGAAATGATATGTACACAGTATCCTAACTCACACAAGGAAGCCCACTCGGTACTAGAATTGGCCTCCAGGCCCAGGGAAAATTCATCCCGGATTATACGTAAACACAAGTGACGGAGTCACCGAGTACTGAGGAAAAAGGCCAGTCCATCCCCACGGAGAAGATCCATCTCTGGAACATATCACTCGGACAAGATCCATGTCCAGGGACGATCCATCTCTCAATATATATCAATTACTTCGAACAAGATCCATGCCCAGGGAAAATCCATCCCTCAATATTTGTGCGCTCACTGGGGGTGTAAAGACTCCGGAGGGGCTCCTATAAGCCCAAGCGCTATATCAAGCCAACGAAGGCATGATTCAAGGATCGCTGCGGTGTGCAGTCTAATCTCATAACTGTCTCAATACCAGGCTCTCGGACTCACTCAGTCAATACCTTCCAGTCACACTCACAAGTCTCACAGATATAAGAATCAGCCCAGAACAATGATAACAGATAAATAAACTAACAATTACTGAGACTGAGGCATGAAACATATGCAATAACAGGACTGAGTACATGAAAGCAAATATTCACAGATAGAGACAGCAATAACTGACCATTCCGGTCTGAACATATTGGAGTGAAGCCTCAGCATTCATACTTAACATGATTTCCAATATTCGAGGTAAATACCACATTCACAGTACAAGTATCCGCCTGGAATAACCATTGGGCAGTGCTATGGGATGAGCCAGGCCACAGTATTCGGTGTACGCCTGCATGACCGTCACTTGGCACGTGTGTCACCTTAATTAACATCAAATACCAGATAATTTGGGGTTTCGAACCCTCAGTTCCAAGTTTGGAAACGTTACTTACCTCAAAACCGGCTAAAATACTACTCCGCAGTGCCCTTGCCTCTAGATTCGGCCTCTGAGTGCTCCAAATCTACCAAGAATCAAATGTATACCTTTATAATATGCTAAGGAATGAAACCCAATCGAAATTTATCAAAAATACTCAAAAATCCCGAAATTGGTCAAACTCGACCCCCGGGCCCACGTCTCGAAATTCGTTAAAATTTACAAAACTGGAATCCTTATCTTTCCCCGAGTCTACCCATATCAAATTTACCAAAATCCGACCTCGAATACCCATTCAAATCATCAAGAGAATTCCTAAACTTTTCTTCCCATTTCTCCCCAATTTCCACTTTGATTCCTCAATTTAAATGGTAAAAATCAATACTAATTCGTGAAATTAGACTAAAAGTGATTGAAGAACACTTACCACAAGATTCCCACTAAAAATCTCTCAGAACCCTCCTTCTCCCGAGCTCTCTAATGGTGTTTTTGAAATATGGCTAAAAACCCTCGTTTTGAAATTTTAACTTTCTGTCCAGGCCAATTTCCTTCATCGCGATCGCGGACTTCCAGTCACGATCACAGAGAGTAACCAACACACCCCCAGAAATCCTTCTACGCGAACGCAGGATCCAGCCCGCGATCGCGGACCTCAACCAACTCAACCTACGCGATCGCGGTTGGCTTCACGCGACCGCATAGAGATACGCTCAACACTTGAAGCCTTACTTCCTCTACGCGAACGCAAGGACACCTACGCGATCGCAGCGATTAAGCTGCCCAACCTCTGCGATCGCTAACACACTTATGCGATCGCAAAGAGTAAAATCCTGCCCGCCTCAACTTGTGCTACGCGATCGCGATTCTTCTCACGCGATCGCAGAGAAGAAATACCTGCTGCATAAAACCCAGAAAACCAGCAATCTCCTAAGGCTCGAAAATGCCCGTTTGAGCATCCGAAACACACCCGAGGCCCTCAGGACCTCAACCAAACATACCCACACACCCCATAACATCATTAGAACTTATTCAATCCCTCAAAACACCAAAAACAGTGCAAAAACACCAAAATCACATCAGATTCAAGCCTATGAACTTTGAAATTTCTAAAATCCACCAACGATGCCGAAACTACCCAAAACACATCTGATTGACCTGAAATATTGCGCTTATATACAAAATGACATTATGAACCTGTTCCAACTTTCGAAATTCCATTCCGACCCCGATAGACTATTTTCCACTGCCGACCGGAAATCGCAGAAAACTAAATTTCGCCAATTCAAGCTTAATTCTACACCGGACATCACAAAAATATTCCGAACACACTCCTAAGTCCCAAATCACCTAACAAAGCTATGTGAGCTATAAAATCCGCATTCCGAGGTCGTTTACCAATAAGTCAACTCTTAGTTGACTTTTCCAACTCTAAAGCTACTTTTAGAGACTAAGTGTCTCAATTCCTTCTATAACCATTCTGAATCCGAGCAAACTAACTCTAACACATCATGAACAGTATAACCCAGCTATGACAAAGCAGAAACAGTAATAATAGTGCATGTTCTACGTAACGACCGGTCGGGTCGTTACAAGCCCTATCATGTCTCAAACAGATAAGTAGATAACCTAGACATGATCTCTAACATGAATAATAGCTCACATGGTCATACAAGTAGAGGAAACACGGTATCAAAGAAGTATGATAGGAGAACAAGGACTTTAATAGCCTAAGATCTACCTGGATTATGAATAACCATGGTGCATGCATATATATTTGTCACCTAGTATATACGTCATGCCAACAAGTATCATAGCCAACGAGAAAATGCCCTCAATCCAAGCCTAGGAAAGATATTACCCCATCCGAGATAGTCTTCAATCTCAAATCACGTCAGAACCTCGCTCTAACCCTATAATCATGCAAATCTAAGCCAAACATCATCTAAGGAAGTCAACAATGTTATAGGAAGCGATCCCAATAAAGCTTCGATCTTTGAAGAAATTCCTAAAAGTCAACAAAAGTTAACTCGGGCCAGCGTTCCCAAAATCTAAAACCAATATCAAAATCCAATGACGCATAACCACCTGAGCCCAAATATATAATTAGTTTCCAAAATCGAGTCTAGATCAGTACTCAAATTTCCAAAATACACTCTTAAAATGTAGACAAATCCCCAAAAAAATCCAAAATTCCATAATTTTAGGTGTATAAATTCATGGGAAATCAATAAATAAAACCAAATCCAAGTGAAAATTTCTTACCTCCCATGTAGTAGTGAAATTGCTCTTCAAAGTCTCCTCTTTTCGATGTCTAGGGCTCAAAAATATTGAAGACTGGGTAAAATTCCAAAAATGACAACATATATACTCTTCTCGGCAGTACTCTTCACGAACGCGGCCCAAGCCTCGCGTTCGCCAAGCAATAATCAGCCTCGCCTAGAAACACCACATTGCGTACGGGAGAACACCATCGAGAACGCGATGACCAACTGACCAGCCTTTCGCGAAGGCCTAGACCCCAACAAGCTACTTCCTCTTTGTGAACGCATCCTCTACCTTGACAACGCAGAGCATCTGTCCTCAACTCCACACGAACGCGACTGCCATCTCACGAACGCGAATAAAAGAAATCGAGTGACCAAAATTACTCTACACAAACGCGACCATGTGATCACGAATGCTTAGCATATCAGAAATACCAAAAGATCATCTATGCAAAGAAAAGCAAAATGGTTCGAAACCACTCCGGATCACACCCGAGCCCATCGGAACCCGTCCAATCATACCAATAAGTCCAAATACTTGATCCAAACTAATCCAAAGGCCAAAACACTACAAATGACGTCAAAACCAAGAATATGTCTCTTAACTTTCATATCTTCAAACTTCACCAAGCTCATCCGAGTCACACTTAAATACTCTGGATCACAATCAAACTTTGTAAACTAGTCTCAATCAACCAAGTGAACCTACCCAAGGTCTAAAAATAACAATAGAAGTTTGATAACACCGAAGTCAACTTTCGGCCTAACCTTTGAAATTTTTGGTTTTTTCAAACTGCCAACTTTAGATAAATAGGGCCAAAACCTTCTAGGAACGTTCAAATTCAAATTCGAACATAAGTCCTAGTCGAAAATTACTATATGAACCTATTGAAACCATCAAATCTCGACCTTAGTCAACTTTTCCGACTTAAAACTTCTGAATTGAGAATTACTCTTCCATATCAATTTCGAACCTCTCGAAAATGAAAATAAATCATGCACACAAGCAGAGGCGGATCTAGGATTTAAAGATAATGGGTTTTTACAATGATCTAAACTTAATATCTTTATAGGTTCACAATATGATATTTATAGATTTTTAATGAATATTTTAGTACATATACAAGGTATAAACAAAAGCTACTAGTTTCTGGTGAACCCGGTCTTTATGCTCTGGATCCACCGCTGCACGCAAATCATAATGCATCATATGAAGCTACTCAAAGTCTCAAGTTGCTGAAAAAGGCTAAAGCTTAAAACGACCGATCGGGTCGTTAAATTTGAATTATAAATTTCATCCCGTTTTCCACTTACCATGGGCTAGCCTAAGTCGAGTCAGTATTGGGATTGGGTTGGTTGAACGCCATTATTCTGGATTGAGGGACTTTTTTTTTAATTTTCCTTTAGTTCCTTTTTTTCAATTTTCCCCCGATTACATGAGAATTGTTACACGACACCTTTTTGAGATTTCTTGGAAGGGCGATGTAAGGTTAAGCAACCAATGTTTGTGCAATTACTATCCGTCAACTGGGGTCCCCTTCATACGCTAGACGAGATTGTCAGTGTCGTACAAGAAAGCCAATGTCAAGAGTAATTAACAGTACTCAAAAAGAAAGTGAGAATGAAAGAAAAATTAATTGCATTAATGAAAGATATTACAAAAAGGCAACACTGTGTTAAAGGGTAGAGACACCAATATAGAGAATTGTTGGCATCTGCCTCCGGTTGGGCGCTGGTGAGGGCTATCGGTGGGGCGACATAGGCACATGCATTCTTGTCACTTGGCGTTGCCAAGACCAAGGGGTATTCCATGGCACTAGGAGGCAGTCCAAGAGGTCATAGAGCATGCTTGGAAAGCCACCCATGACATTCTCCCCTACCTGAGTTGGCAACGTCCTTGGCACCTTACTTGCAAGATAATCATCTATCAAGATGTTGTAGGCTTTTGTTCCCCTCTCCAAAGTATTGTCCTCTGTATCACAGTGCTTCCATTTCACTAAGAACTCTTAGTGATCTTTCCTTGAAGCATGAACCACTCGATCATTGAGAATAGCTTTTGCATGCCTTTTTCCTGTTGAATTAGGGCCTCGAATAATGGGTATTATGAGTTGGCTCTGTGAAGGATCCTCCATGACTTCCTGAAAAGGTTTTAGAAGGCTTACGTGGAAGACTGGAGAAATCTTCCACCATGCTGGGGTATCCACCCGGTATGCAACTTTCCCAATGTGTTTCTCAACGGACAAGGGTCCAATGTACTTTTACAATAGGAGAGGGTCATGGACCCCTACAAACAAGTATCATTTTGGGATTTTCTTCATCACTTTGTCTCCTACTTGGTATACAACAAAGAGGCAATTTTCATCGGCATGCTTTTTTATCCTCTTTTTGGCTTTAGCAAGATAGCTCCGCACTATCTCCAAATTTTGCTTCCATTCATTCGAGAAGCTAGTAGCTCAAGGAGATTTTGACATGTTTGGGGAATTGACAATGTGTGGGAGTAGCGGTTGTTGTGCGGTAAAAATTCAAAAGAGCTTCTATTTGTACTGCAACTTCTTTGTGAATTGAAACACAATTGAGCTGCATCTAGAAGCTTCACCCAATTCTTCTACGGTCCGATAAACTGGCAGAGGTATCCTCCAACATTCCATTGAACCGCTCTGTTTGGCCATCATATTGTGGATGGAAACTTGAATTGTGGCTCAACTTTGACCATAGGCACATAAAGAACTGAGTCCAAAAGTTGCTAGTGAAGCGAGAGTCGCGATCACTAACAATGTCTTTAGGCATGCCCCAATATTTGACAACATGAGAGAAGAAGAGTTGAGTTGTATCTTTTGTTGATATATATTTTGGGGAAGCTATAAATGTTGCGTAATTAGAAAATCAATCTACCACAACCAAGATAGTTGTAAGATATACAACCCTGGGAAATCTGGTGATGAAACCCAGTGACATGCTTTCCCAAGGTCTCTTTGGAATAGGAAATGGCTCCAAAATTCCTGTTTGTGTCAAGCGGTTCGACTTGTCTTTCTAGCATATTAGGCAAGTCTTCACATACTAAGCAACATCATCAGCCATTTGATGCCAACAATAAGCATAGCGCAATAACGCCACAAAGTATCATGGCATTCCAGAAGAGTCCTTCGCAGATCTCTTCCTATGGGAACATAAAGTTGGATCCCTTTCACTTTCAGGAGCTCATCTTCCATGTAGAACTGGCGAATCTTGCCCTATCCTACCAAATAGACCAAATAATGCACATCAGGATCCTTGGTGAGTAGATCATGTATCTGGTCTTCATTAGTGTTGGTCACTTCTCTCTCCCTTAGGGTGGCGAGTAGGCACACTGATGCTAGGTCAGCCCTCCAACTAAGCATATCAGCAACTTGGTTGGTCTTCCCACTTCGGTACTCTAGGTGGAAGTGAAATTTCGCTAGGAGTTCCTGAAGTTTGGCATGTCGATTATTTAGCTTTGGTTGGGTCATGATATGACTAACAAGCGTGTTGTCCGCCTTGACCACGAACGGGTCCCCAGCAGATAGTGCCTCTTAAGGCATAAGCAATGAACAACAACCAATAATTCTTTTTCTTGAGCGGCGTAGCGCCATTCTACATCTTCAACTTCCGGCTCTCATACGCCACTAGATGCCCCTCTTGTAGCAACACTCTGCCCAAAGCATAGTCAGAGGCATCCGTTTGTACTTCTAAAGGCTTGGCCAAATCAGGAACGACCAAGACAGAGCTACTAGACATAGCTGCTTTCAATGCTTTGAAGGCCTCCGCTCGCCTAGGACCCTAATCCCAAGGTGTGATTTTCTTTAGGAGTTCTACCAAGGGCACAACAATGAGAGAGTAAATTTTCATAAAACGCTTATAAAAGTTGCATAGGCCAAGGAATGCCCTCAAGTCATGGATATCCTTTGGCAGCGGCCAATCTGTAACAACTCGAATCTTCTGTTGGTCCCTCTTGATCCGCCCTTCCTCCATTACATTCCCGAGGAAGTCAATCTATTTTTGGGTGAAGGGGCACTTGGATAGCTTCACATATAATTCGTGCTCCCACAGTTGGGCTAGGACCTTTCGCAGGTACTCCAAGTGTCCCTCCAGTGTTTTGATATATACCAAATGTCATCCAAGTAGACCACTACGAATTCGACAATGTACTCTCAGAATACTTGGTTCCTCAGGGTGCAAAATGTAGTTGGAGCATTAGTCAAGATGAATGGCATGATCAGGAAGTCGTACGATCCATATCTTGTCACACAGGTTGTCTTGTGTTCATCTCCCTGAACAATCTGAGCTTGCCAGTAACCTATCTGCAGGTCTATTTTGGTAAACACTGTAGCAACACCCAATCTATCGAACAAGTCTGCCATTAGCAGGATAGGGCATTTGTTCTTCACAATGATTTTGTTTAGGGCCCGATAATCCATACAGAGCCGTAGGGTGCCATTTTATTCCAGAATAGCACATGGGACCCATAAGGGGACTTGGAGGGAACAATGATCCCCATGTCCAGCATTTCCATCAATTGTCCCCAAAGCTCGGCGAGTTCGGATTGTGACATTCTATAAGGCGCTGTGGTGGTTCGCTTTGCACCTGGAACCAACTAAATCTCATGGTCCACAATATTCCTCGGCGGGAGTCGCTTTGGCATTTCCTATGGCATGATGTCTTTGAACTCCTTTAGCATCTCCTTCACGAGTGCAAGAATAGGACCCGATGAGCATTCAATATCTTCAATACAGAGGGTAGCCAGGAACGTAGGTTCATGTCTTTTGACTCCCTTCTTCGACCGTAAGGCCGATATATTCTCTTGCGGACATCTTTATGGTTGTGCATGGGATAATACAGGGCTTCGCCCCATTTTCTCCCATCATCAGTAGCATGTCTACATAAGGTTCAGGATTAATGTTGGTTTGCATCATGAAATCCAATCCAACTATCAGCTCGAAGTCATCTATGATCACCACACGCAAGTTGAATTTTCCTTCATAAGGACCAAGCTTCACTGGCACTTCTTTGGCTACTCCACTCACTAGATGTGGTGGTAAGTTGATAGCCTTGACACGACCTCTTCCCTTTCCCAATAGACCAAGGCTCTCTACCTGAGTTGAGGCTAAGTAGCTGTGGGTAGCGCATGTGTCTATCATTGCCTAAATGGGCTTGCCATTAACTTTCATCTCAACTAACATCAGGGTCTTCCCTTGGTTAAGAGGATGACCATCATCTGTCTTCTTTTTCCCTTACTTGGTGGTTGGTCATGGGTCTTTCTTCTTACGGATGTTGGCACTAGTTTTCGCTAAGGCCTCAGAAATATAACAAACAAGTGTATTGAAGGCATTGGTTCTGTCTGGTCAGCATCATCTGAGTCGTCATCTGTCCCATCATAAAAAGTTTGATGGGCGTTCATTTGTACATGTGAGCATTCATTGTTAAAATGTGGCCCACCGTAATGACGACATCTTGAATGGGGCTTCGTCTCACGATCGTTGTTGTGAGACGCAACACTATTACTTCCTGAGGAAGGATTCTTAGATTTGGTTGCACTCCGATCTCCTGCACTTCTACTAGGGCCAACATTTCTAGGTTCCCCCCCCCTGTATCCTCCTCAGACGGGTGGTTGAGGCCTATCCTTCCGAGCTTCCACTTGGTAGTCCCCAAGGCATTCCATTGCTTGGATCACCTTGGGTAAAATGTCTACCCTTTTGTCTTTGCAGCTCCATATGGGCATAAGGTCTCAAAACTTCTAGGAATATAAAGAGTTTTTCATTGTCCCCCGTATCATGTATGTTCAACATGAGTGCGGAGAATTCCCGCACGTAATCCCGTATTCTTTGTCCCTCGTATTCTTCACACATTGTACTCAACGTTTTTTAGGAAGAACTATAGGACTATGACAGTCCTCAAGTCTCCCCATGTCTCAAGAGTATCTTCACCGGCCCTGATGGCTTCGTATTTCACCCACCACCAGAGTTTAGCATCACCTTGAAGATAAATGGAAATTGCTACCTTTTTTGCTTCTTCTAGATCCCCCACGACATCGAAGTATTGTTCGATGTTGAAGATGAAGTTCTTCACTTCCTTTGCATTTTGAGCCCCATTCTAGAGCTTTGGTTCAGGAATCTTCAACTTTTGTGGCACATGGGAGAGGTTCACAGCACCTCCCGTGTGGTTTCCGCATCCTCGAAGCAGGCCTTGTAATGCATCATTGACAATATTGAGTTGGCCCGTCAAGTTGTCTATAGTTTGCTGCATGGAAATCACCCTGTCTGCCTTTAGAACCCAATAGGCTAAATCCTTGATCCGCTCCTGTTGGAGCCCCTTGAATCTACTGAATATTTCGGCTGCCTCTTTGGCTGCCGTTTGTCGGTCTCCTTCAGAGTCGCTGCTGATGTTGGCTATATCTCCTTCGGTCTACCGCATCATGCGGTCCAGGTCGTCCAACCTCTGCACTAGGCTAATTTTTAGATCAGGCATCATACTCGCAATGGGATGCAATACGTTAACCGTCTCTTCAAGGGCCGCAATTCGGTCCCCATGATTTACCATGGCCAGAAATGTAGGCAATGGCAATGTGTTCCCTCGTCGATGTCGAGCATATATTCTGATACCAACTGTTACGCGATGCCTTCTTGAGATTTCTCAGAAGGGCGACCTAAGGCTACTGTGCAATTACTATCCCCCAACTGGGGTCCCCTCTATACGCTAGACGAGACTGTCAGTGTCGTACGGGAAAACCAATGTCAAGAGCAATTGAAAGAACAGAAAAAGAGAGTGAGAATGAAAGAAAGCTAGATTGCATTAATGAAAACTATTATAGAAAGGCAACATGGTATCAAGGGGGAGAGACACCAGTACAGGGAATTGTTTGCTTGCTTGAAAGTTTGATTACTTGATGCCCCCTAATAATGCTTAAAAAGATAAATCAAAGTTACAAGACTTGACAAAACTAAGTTAGAGAGACATAATGAAAATGCAGGAAGTAAAACTACTCTATATTTACATTAAAAGGGATTTAGATTCCTACAAGGTAGAAGTAGGTATGTTTGCGGCAACCATGTCATTAGCATTAGAGCCTGCGTGCGTGGCGCTGTTGGCATCTGCCTGCGGCTGGGCGTTGGCGAGGGCTATCAGTGGGGCGATATAGGCACAGACGCGCTTGTCACTTGACGCGACCAAGACCACAGAACCATTCATGGCGCTAGACACTGGGAGGCTTGCCAGGATGCCATGGGACACGTCCAAGGGGTCATGGGGCATGGCTGGAAAGCCGCCCCTGACAGAATACATGAAAGAGATCCAAAATCTAGCACAGGAAAACCTCTCCTCCTTTCTCTTTCTAGTTCCTTTTAAAAGAAATAAAGTTTTTCTCCCTTCTCCTCAAGAGAATATCTTTTGTTTTGCCTCAGAAGATAGTAAATTTTGAAAAAAATCATTGAAACTCGAAATAGATGAAATTTTATGCTTACTTTAATTTAGTTTAAACATCAAAATTTTATATTCTGTGTATGAATTATAAAGAGTTTTTATCCTATTACATTAAATTGAATCTACAACAGGTTATTGTCATCAAACTTGATACGGTAATTGAAAAAATAGAATAATAACTTACTATATTGGATTAAACTGTAGTTATAATATAAGCTGTTTACAATTATAGGGCTTAAACTCTTAAAAATTCGATGAAAATGAGATTCGAATTTTTAAAAGGAATTCAAATCGAATTTCCCATTGTAGAGCTTATGAGGCGAGGCGTAAGCCCTAAGACATGGGGCGTAAGCTCTACGGATCTTTAAATTCTACTGATTTCAAGAATTTAAGATAGTATAAAATAAAAATAGTTGTAAAAATTACATTAAAATTACAAAATTATAATAAACAATCTATTTAAAATATTTATAAATTATAATTCAACTATGAATAATATGAAAAGTATGAAATATATCATAATATGCAAATTAGTTGCAACGTCGTTACAACTCAAACATTAAAAGTAATGTATTCGATGTGAATTCTTATATGTATCTCTTAAGGAGTAAAGAATCTTGAAAGAATTTCGATACTATAATTTGATATTTTTTTTAAATACTCCTTTTGTTTAATATGCTTTCTATTTGAAAGAGAATTTATATAAAAATATAATTCGCAATTTAAATATGATTCTCTAGCATCATTTATTTTTAAGTTTCAACAAGCTAATAAAGTGACACATAATTCACCGTATTATACCATGATAACTAATTATTGGTAAATAGTTACTAGTTAATACTGGGCTATCAAATTAATAAGTATTGTATCTCGTAAACTTGAAAAAAAAATATTTAGGAAAATAATTATAAACAATTTGTGGACTATTATATAATAAAGACATAACAAAAGTTAGTACATAAATACTCTTAAACGAAAGATTTATTTAAAATTTACTCTCATAGCAGTCTTAGTGGATAACATGCAATAATTTTTATTTTAATTATGTCATAAAATACTCTTAATTTAATGATTAATGATTGAGAAAAAAGTAGTTTTGAATAGTCAACGATTTATTAAGAAAAATTGAGAATTTACAAGGTTAGTTACATACAATTGCATAAAGTTCTATTAGGCGAGCCCACACTACAACAAAAAATGTCTTTAGCGGCAATAAAAAAAATACTTTTAGTGGAATAGATATTGTTGCTAAATAATTTACCGGCTATTCATTTTTAGCCATTGTTGCTAGCGTCGCTAAAGCCTTTAGCGGCTATTCGAAGAAGTGCCGGTAAAGCTAGGTTCTATTTCCACTAAAAGTCGCAAGCTTTAACGGCTAAAATTTAGCGGCAATTAAATGGCTGCTAAATCCATTATTGTACTGGCCAGTACGCTGGGCGTTGGGCGTGTCCGTGACGTAAGTCTTGATGGCCGAGGCGTAAATCTCATGAAACTAAGCCCCACACATAAGCCAGGGGCGTTTTACTAGTGTTTCGCCCCGGAGCGAACCCCGGACGAGTCCCAATTCTGCCTTTTAAAACAGAAGAGCTAAAGACTTACTAAAGGTATGTTTGGTAACAGATTTACAAGAAATCCCAATTTTGGAAAGAAAAGAAAAACGCGGTTTTGGGGGCAGAGTTATAGGGCAGAGCGTGATCCTCACATCCATCAAACAAGCGCGTGAAAGCTGTAGTCAATAAATTCCCATTAGCACAAATGCTCCTTATAATCCATTCCGCTAGTATTTTGAAGCTTTCAACCATATTGAATCTTCTCCTTGGCAGTTGGCACATTTCCATGTTGCTATAATTTCAATAATAATCATATAATATAATATATATTTAGAGAGAGATAAAACAATAGAACGATGGAGGAAAAGAAGAGAAGAGAGAGATAATAGGGGAGGAGACGAGCAGAGCACGCATCCTTATGGGACTTCGACAACAAAAGATCAACCTAAAGTTTTGCAATTCGGAGATTATCTGTCTTCATACATAAGCCTTTCCCACCTTCTTATTTACTTCATCAATCATATCCATTTAGTTGTACGCACGCATAATACCCATTTAGGTGGGTGGGTGGGTTGGTTCTGTTCTTTTCTGGGAATTTTGTTCGGACAATCAAATTAAGATGATGACAATGGAAGGGATGATGGAGAGAGGAGTATTGGAAGATATAATAAGAAGGCTGTTGGAAGGGAAGGGAGGGAAACAGGTTCAGCTTTCTGAGTCTGAGATCCGCCAGCTTTGTGTCAACGCCCGCCAGATTTTACTCTCTCAGCCCAATCTTCTCCAACTCCGTGCCCCCGTCAGGATTTGTGGTACCTCCCTTTTCTTTTCCTTTTTTTAAGATGCGGAATTGAATAGCTTTCTTGATGATAAACATTGTTCAGCGTCTAATATAAATTAAAGGTTGTTTGTCTCACCGATTTTGTGAATCTAAGCATTTTATTCTATTTGTCAAAAAAAAAAAGAGTTTGAATTATTTTGTTCTTTGTTGGTTAAGAAAAAGATCTCCTTTTTTCTTTTGCCTCCTGATTTCTGTCGGTGGAAATTGAGGATTCTGCTAAAGCTGATGTCTACAATCGGTACTTAGCTGAACTTGGTAGTTACATTTTGGTTTGCCAATGTTTGTTTCAACCGCAACAACAATCAAATGTAATCTCACGTGTGGGGTCCTGGGAGGGTAGGACTTTAGAAAGGCAGAGAGATTATTTCCGATAGACCCTCGCCTAAAGAAGATGAAAGAAGCGCCGGTAGCAATTCATAGTAAGACAATATATTTAGAAAACTAAATTGAAGATAGCAACAAAAAATATGAAAGAAGTACCGATAGCAAGTAATAGCAAGACAAAATATTTAGAGAACTAAATCTGAGGGTCTGATAGCAATAGAGAATATGAATGGAGCACTGATAGCAAACTGAGGAAGTACTGAAGTCAGCTCAGGATAAAAGGGTACCATAAACACTAATACTATCGAACTAACCAAGACAAAGGGAAACGCACAACTACCTACTAACCTTCTACCCTAATCCTCGATCTCCACACCCTCCAATCCACGATCATGTCGTCGGTTAGCTGCCCAATGTTTGTTTCAATGTGCAAAAATGAGGGGATGATCAGATAGCTGTAGCCTGAGAATTAGACCAAGAGGTGCTCTCCTGCTTTTGAGTGTTAAGCAGTTGAGTGGGATGACCAGTCTCATTTTCTGCAAGAAATCAGGGACAATTCACATTAGATTTGTCAACATGAACAAGTAAAGAATTCTTTCTTGTTCTGAAACATAAGTTTGAAGTATGTAGAGAGTTTTTTCATTTACTTTTTCCAGGTAATTAGTAGTAAAATGGATGTGTTTTAGATGCTAACGCCTAACTGATAGATATCGATTGCAAATTTGAATGTCTGTGCAATGTGTGATTGTCTCATTTGTTTCCTGTACCTTTTGAGGCTCTTTATGATTCCTTACCTATCAGATTTCTTTCTGATAGTGATATCTATGCTTTTAGAGAGCAGTTTTGTTTTTGAAACTACCTTGCTTCCCAAGAGGTCATGAGAGTTGACTGCATTTGCTGCGTAATATCTCATATGTTTGTCTTTTCCCGGTGCCATTCTTGCAGGTGACATACACGGGCAATACCAAGATCTTTTAAGACTTTTTGAGTATGGTGGCTATCCTCCTGCTGCACACTACCTTTTTCTTGGGGATTATGTAGATCGGGGCAAGCAGAGTTTGGAAACAATATGTTTGCTATTGGCTTACAAAATAAGGTACCCCGATAAGATCTTCCTTCTTAGGGGAAACCACGAAGACGCAAAAATCAACAGGGTATATGGATTTTATGATGAGTGTAAAAGGAGATTCAATGTCCGGCTGTGGAAGATATTCACGGACTGCTTTAATTGTTTGCCTGTTGCTGCACTTATAGATGAAAAGATCCTTTGCATGCATGGTGGTCTTTCCCCGGAGCTAAAAAATTTGGATCAAATAAATGAAATTCAGCGGCCAGCTGAGATTCCAGATAGTGGCTTGCTCTGTGATCTGTTATGGTCTGATCCTGACTCTAGAATTAAGGGTTGGTCAGAAAGTGATCGAGGAGTTTCATGTACTTTTGGACCTGATGTAGTTGCCGAATTTTTGGCAAAGAATGACTTAGACCTCATCTGTCGAGGCCATCAGGTATGCCATATTCAATAACATAAAAATAAAAATTTATGTTAAAAATTTAAATATGTAAATGTTCTTGAAGCAAGAACCATATCCTACTATGGCGTTGCATTCCAAAAAGAGAAACTTAAATATTTTAGGATCAATTAAGTGCTTTTCAGGAATTTCTTGTGTTTGCTGTGAAGCACATTAATTATTAAACCACCTCTCAAATTTTTCATCACAGTGTTGATATAATATGTTGCTCATTTCCAGATAGTGTATTATCATTTCTGATTCATTGACTCGAAAAGAACCACTATTGAGATTTTCACTTGCACATTACTGATTCAATAGTATTGTGATTCAAAATTTATCCTCTAATATATTTGTTGAAAAGAAAAAAATAATTATCCTCTAACACAGTAACATGTTTAAATAAATCCACTAGATATTTAGCTTTCAGCCCAAAAATGGCCCGTTTGCTTAGATCTGTTGTGTTACAAGTTATAGATAAAATGAATTTTATGAATGAGAGATTGAGAGATTGAGAGATAGTATTCTTGTAATAGATTTTATCTATAGACTGTAGTAATAAATGTCATTCCTCTTCTCGCGTATTTTCTCTCGTACACTATGATGATTTTCCACGTCAGTGGCTTGTACTCTTTTCTTTCTAGTTGTCTCTATTTTTGACTTTGTTGTGTGCATGCTTTGACAAGAAATTTTTTTCCTTTGAAGAGATTCTGGATGATTGTCGTTATCGGTGCCCTTAAATTTGAAAAGTGATACTCTTCAGGTCTTATACTTGATGAATGCCGGATTCTTATACTAAACTTTTGTTTTAGGTGGTGGAGGATGGATATGAATTCTTTGCTAAGCGAAGACTTGTGACAATATTTTCTGCTCCCAACTATGGTGGGGAATTTGACAATGCAGGTGCTTTATTGAGTGTCGATGAGCAACTAGTATGTTCTTTTGAAATATTAAAACCGGTGTTACCAAGCAGTTCAAAGTTACCTCTTAAGAAGGTATGATTGTAAACCTTTAGATTTTCCACACTTGCCTACTATATTACTCATGATTTTGACGTGCAAGAGTGGCTTTTATGTTCTTTTCCCCTCCTCCAAAGCCTTCCTTGTTTATTTTCTCTTGAAGATTCTACAGGATATCTTCACTGTTTGTTATTTTTGTTGCTTTTTGATTTGGTAGCCACCGAAGGTTGGAGCGATTTGATTCAGTAGAAAGTGTAGATGAAGATTTATCCAGTAAATAGTTAAGCCTGCCAAGCATTATTCTTGATTCCTTTGTTCGTGGGCGAGCTTTTCATGTCCAAGGCCATCCTACTCAGCCCATTCCAAAAGCGGATGTGGCTTTGAAGCTTGCAGACAGGTCATGAGAATCTGCAAACTGCAACATAAGATATTTTCTGATGATCCTGAGACGCTTCAGTTGGTAACTTTAGACATTTTTTGTTTACTGCTTGTATTGAGTAGCATTCAGAATTTTACATTGTTGATTGGGAATGAGTTACATTAGTGTCCGGTAGGGTACAAGTTCTGTAAGACTATAAGCTTTATTTTGATGATAATATGACCATTTTGTGGCTGCAATAACAACTTTCTGGCGGATGGTGAGGATTGTTCTGTTATCAGGTCAGCCAGTGAACATTCCACTCTCCTGCCAATCCCGCTGCTTCAGTTAACGGACGGGGAGGACTGGATTGGTGTCGGCCTTACATGGAGCTTTTACCAGCAAGCTCTTCTCGAGCTCACTGGGCTTCTCTCTTATGTTTTTCGGAACCAACTCCTGATCTGCACCAGCTTTTGACCAAAATTCGTCTGCTTTCCTATAAATCTAACAATACAGATTGTCTCGTATTGGACAGTCACATCCAGAAACATATCACGCATACAAATAATTGGTTTTATTTCTTTTTCTTCGTCTTTGTTCAATTGGGCAGTACTCGCTCCACTATTTCACTAGGTACCTTCATCATTTCCCAGGTACAAATATCAGGTAATATTGTCTCTGAAGGTGTAGACACACACGAAGAAATCACCTTCTTTTCAGCTTTAATTTGAACCCTTGTATGATTTTCATTCTAACTTAATTGATCCACTTGGGCCACCTCTGGGTGTGAATCTTTATAATTTGTTCTGTGTGAGCACGTGATTTTTTACCCAACATATACTTCTACAAAATTCAATAAAATAAATTAATTTTACAAATTTTGTTGAATTTTAGTGTTAATTGTGAATTGTTTTGCATTGCATATTCATGATGTCTTTTAAAATGATTTAAAATTGCGTAATTAGGCGCATCATTGTTATCAAGGAATTATAAATTCATTATTTGTAATTAATTGAATTAAGTAACAAACGAATGATGATTATTTGATGTAATGTAGTTTTGATAATTAATTGCTAAAATTAATCAGTTTTATCTGACAAAACTATAGATTTAGTTAGGAGTATTAAATTAATTATTTTATTCCCAATTGGTCTATAATTAGACAAAATTAGGACACAATTGATTATTACATTTTTTGAATTTAATTAGGTTTGGTTTTAATTAGATTAATTAAGTTTAATTAAGCCTAGAGTGTTAAAAAATCGGATTGGGCCAAATGACCCAAGCCCAAACCCTTCTCTATACACTCCATCTGCCCAACCCAAAGCATTACCCGTTCCAAACCCCCTGTCTGCCCAAACGACGCCGTTTCAGACCCCCATTGATCCTCACAACTACCCATCTACTAACTATTTAACTGTCCAAAAGCCTCCCCCCTCCCCTCTCAAGACCAAAGTCTAACACCCCCTCCCCAGGTCCGTCTCTCTCTCCTCTCTCTCACCCAACCGGAGACCGCCGTCCACCGCCCTAGCTTCGCCGACCAGAAATCGCCACCAACGGCGGAGCTCTGCCAATTGACCACAAAATTTCACCCTATAACCTACTTCACCTCCCCAATCACCCCCTAGGTTTAGTTTTCCCAAAGAACCACCCGATTTTGATTAATTTCAAATCTGAAATTTCAAAAACCTAATTTCTTCTACAAGTTGATCCAAGACCTCCAATGGCTCATACCTGCATGAGTCGATAGCTCTTGATGAGAGCTATCGATTCATGCGGATTTGGACCATTTCCAAGCCCGCCGGAATCCGGCCTAAATTCCGGCAAGCCACCGGAAACTTTCCAAAGCCTCAGACGGGTATCCCCCATTTGCTTTTCTATCTGTTCCTTGTTCTGGTTTAATTAAAATCACGAATATGTCGTTGTTTAATCCATGTGTTTTATATTACTGTATCACTGTTTTATGTCTAGATTTTTGTTTTTTCTTTTACTGTCTTCTTCTACCTATTCATATTTCTTCCTCTTGATTAGTTCAAGCTCTAAACATATAATCATGTTTTAGTTAATTTGCTCCCGTCAATTAGTAACTAGGGTTCTTGGACAGTCATGTTTCTTAGCCTAGGTTTTGTCACTGTTTCGTATATGTGACTGTTTTTCTTTGATTCGCGCTTGATTATTTCAGATTGTTAATGTGTCATGACTGTTCTTGATTGTTTTGGCAAGCATGTTAGTTGTTTAGGATTCTCTGATTATCAGGTTTTCTGCTTACTGTTTTTTTTTCTCTTATTGAAAGTTAATCACGATTGGTTAATTATTTTGTTAATCTTATGTTTTGTTAATCATTGTTAGTTCATGATTGTTCTGAAATATCACTCTTAGTATATAGGTTTCTTGTCTAAGAACTGTTAGCCTTTTAGGATTAACTGTTAATTAATTAGGAAATTAGTTAATTATGAACCAATAAATCGTCATGAATTAGTTTAGCTTCATCAAGGTTAATTCAATTAATGATAACCTTTTAAAAAAACACTTAGGTTAATAACCTCTTAAATAATTAACTAAGTCCTAATCCTAGTTAAGAATAATTAATTAGGTTTAATTAACTAAAGTAAGTTATAGGATCAACTAACCCAAGTTAATAGATAACCTCGATTAACCTTAACCTTAGTTACCTAAAGGGTAATTCTAGAGACTTTAAGGGGTAGTTTAGGATTTTTCAAGTAAGGGAATCTTGGGTGTAAGAACCCAAGAACCTTCTAGACTAAAAGAAATATCAGAAATTAGATTTTTTAGGGTTAAAAGGGTAATTTCAGGGGCTGGAATTTTCTAGAATGGTGCAGCTGTCCCAAAAGGATAGGGTTGACAACTGCACTTGTACCTCTCCCCAACCTATTGGATAAGGAATATTCTAGGCATATCCTATCCTAAAAACACCTATAAATACCTCACCTAGTTCTGAAAGAAAAAGAGATTTTTGAGGAAATTTTACACTTCCTAGCTACTGAAGAATCTAAAATTAGATAACAGATTTTTCTATAAAATTTTTACAAAAGTTCTTCTGGAATACTGTTTTTCCTTGCTCTAAAAAACAGAAAGTATTAAAATACACTGAAACCATGAGTTCACAAATTTTGTAGAAGATCTCGTTCTCTCTTGTTGATTTCTCTTCAAATTCTGGGTTGGTCAAGCTCTATTATGGGGGATTTTGTATGAGTTGTTGTTTTCTTGCTGTTTTGTTTAAGCTTCAAACAACCTTTTGGTATCTAGACCTTTATTTGGTCAAGATTGTGTATTCTCTGTCGTTTTCATTATATTTTGGAGGTATGTAGCATCTTATCGTAAATGAAATTTTTAGATTTGGAACCTTTGTTTCATGTTGTTGCGTAAATCTGCTGATTTTCTTTCTTGTTTGAGCTCCTTTGTTTGAATTTGTATGAAAATATGATGTTAGGGTGTGTGTTTGTTTGCTGAAGTTTGGTTAAACACCTTCGAATAAACTATATGATAATACTAAATCGGTTAGCATTATTGGAGTTGAACTTGGCCTTCTTTATGGTCAATTCATTCCACAAAAATGCATAAAGATGTTCTTTTTCTCTGTTTTCCTTTAGTTGTCGAGGGAGACACAAGCAGAGGCAAGCATGGATATCTCTAGTCAAAAATCAAGTTTTCAAGTTGAAGAATCTGTAGCTTAGGAACATCTTTTTTGTTTCTTACTTTACTGCCTTCGTGCAGCTCTTTTTATTTATTTAAAATCTGTATTTTGTCAAACAAGATTTATTGTTGGAACCATTGTAAAATGAACTGGACTGTAAATATGATATTTTGGCCAATTTAGTAGGAATGGGCCAGGTATTGAAAACAGCCTGTCAAGGCTTGAAATGGCCTGAACCTCAGGACATTAGACCTAAGAGGTACGAGGCCCAACAGTTTTAATGTTGTGAATCCAAAGTCAGTTTAGTATAGCCTGTAGAAAAAACGTGAATATCTTTAAAATCCCACACTTTTCTACTAAGTCATATTTTACAATGGTTACATGTGATTCAAAAGAAGAAAAAAATGTCTTCAAACTTAGGCGATTTTTGAAATTGAAACTATTCTGTCCAAAGTTCCAAGTCTTATTGTAGAAAAAATTTGTTTTCTTAAAAACTCCCTTGATTTACCTTGAAAAATTATTGACCTCGCCTTTAATGAATTTCTAAACATACAAGTGAAAATCTGTTGTTCAAGGAACGTTTGCCATCAAACTCAGAAATAATTACTTAGTCATTATGAACTTGTGCAAGGCCTAAATAGCGTGTATTCTAAAAATCAGCAAAGACCTTTAACTTAATGATATAATCTAGTTGAATAAGGTTGTTTCCTTTGTTTAATGACTGGTACTCAAAAACTGAAAATCAGTGACTTTATTTTACTTTGTCAAACCTCTCATTTCAAGCATGTTGTCATAATGCTTTACTCTTCTTGCAGAATTAGCCTAAACTAAGATTTTGCCTAATGGTTAGTTGATAAATTGGGCTAAATATGGCCAGAGCCCAAACATTTGTCTTTTAGATTAGTTGAACTTAATCTTAGACAACCTTCTATATATCCTCTAGGTTGAAAAATACCTCTTTTAGTTCAAAATTATAGAACTTAGTGAATAATCAAATATTGCTTCAAATAAGCATTTTTCAAACCGTCACGACCATAGTCATGACCATATATATCCTACACTCGGGTGTGGAAACTCGTGCCCCCGACTCTAACTTCAAACAATAATAAAATCACATGTTGAAATCGCGGGTGCATTTCATGTGACGCAGTTGCGATGTGTCTAAAAACGACAAGTGCACGCCATCGTGACTTGTTCCAAAATAAATCCATAAATATCAAAAATGGTTTATGTACATATCCCGTAATCTAAAAAATACCTCTTTTAGATAAAAATTCCAAAAAACTTAGAGAATAATTAAGTATCGCCTCAAATAGGCATTTTTAATCGTCATGACCATATAATCTACACTCGGGTGTGGCAACTCATGCCCCCGACTTTAACTCAAAACAATAATAAAAATCACATGTTGTAATTGCGGGGTGCATTTCATGTGGCGCAGTTACAATGTGTCCAAAAACAAACAAGTGCACACTATCGTGACATGTTTCAAGATAAATTCATAAATACGAAAAGCGTTTAAAATTTAAAAGGCTAAACGCACAATAGGCTAAAATACGTAAATAATCAGATAACTTAGGCCAAATATTAATAGTTAAGCGACCGTGCTAGAATCACGGAACTCGGGAATGCCTAACACCTTCTCCCGATTTAACAGAATTCCTTACTCGGATTTCTGGTCGCAAATAACTTAAAACAGAGTCAAAATTCCTCGGTTTGGGATCTTTAAAATAAACGGTGTCCCGGAACATCGTCAAAAATCCGGGTGGCTCCAAATCCGAATAATGTCACTTAAAGTGAAAAAACTCCCTTATTACCCTTTATTACACGGGGGTGAAAAAGGAGGTGTGACAGCTCTGGCGACTCTGCTGGGGATAACAAACCCAGAATCTCTAGTTCAGGGTTCAAGAATTCAAGCTTATATAACTGTTATATTTTGGCTTTCATTATCTGATTTTACGTGTTTAAACCAGACGTGCTAATTGCCGCATTTACCGCTTTGATATTACTTGAACTGCATATAAATTGTGCTGAAACCCTTCTTCTCTCTGAGTCTTCTAAATCATCTGGGAAGTGTGCACTTCGTGTGACTTCTTTTCTGTTAGAGTCATCCAAACTTTAGAACGAGGTACAGACAAGTTGCAAAGCCGGTGAAGCTTTTGTATTCCCGGTATGCTGCCCTGACCTCAGATCGAGCTGTCCACTCGGGTAAGCCTTGTCTAGAACAAAACCCAAGATTTAAACCTAGCATAACATAGCCTCATGTCGGATCCCTAGTAGGAGCGATTATTTGCATCACGTGCATTTGGCTTAGGGTACTCAACACAGGGGTTGGGTCCGTCTAGGACAGGTGAACCCGAAATGAAAGACCATCCTGATGCATCCTACTTGCTATATGTACAATATTTTGTTTCGGTGGTTTGTTGACCGGCTAAAGAAAAAAGAATAACAGAAAAACCAAGAGAGAAATAGAATAAGAGATTTATCCGATTTTTGAAAAAACCCCGATATTCAAAATAATCCTGAAACTCTGTCAATTTGTTTTTTTTTCAAAATGAATTGAGTTAGTGCATGTTTTTAAAAATTGTGTCAAGATTTCCCGAACTACGCATTGTTTGATTCTCACCGATGTGAGATACGTAGGCAACCCTCATCGGGTCCAACCCTATTTTTCGAAAATCAAAATACAAAAATATGGTCGTAAATAAGTTAGGTGACGCCGTTCTTGCCTAAAATAGCCAAAATTTCCCAAACGGGCGTCGGAAGGCTGTTTTGCATGAATAGCCGCCTGTGGTCTTTTTCGAAATATTTTGACCTAATTAGCAAGCAAAGACCTAAAAACTTCACGCGTTCGCGTCGAGCTGGCGGCGTTCGCGAAGGGTAAGACCCTCATTGCTCCGTGTTTGCGACCCAGTCTCCGCATTAGCGTAGAGTAAATTCCTCCCCAGCCCCGTTTCTCCTTCGTGATCGCGAGAGTGGCTTCGCGATTTCGAGAGTGGCTTCGCGGTCGCAAAGCACAACGTATTAGAACACCAGTAGCAGCCAAACACACCAGATTTCTAAGTCTAAAACATCCGTAGCCTATCTGAAACTCACTAGAGCCCTTGGGGCTCCAAACAAAATATGCACACGAGTCTAAAAACATCATACGGACTTGCTCGTGTGATCAAATAGCTAAAATAACACCTAGAATCACGAATTTAGCACCAAATCGCATGAAATTCTCAAGAACACTTTAAAATTCCTATTTTCACAACCGAACGTCCGAATCACGTTAAATCAATTCTGTTTTTCACCAAATTTCAAAGATAAGGTATAATATTATTTTAGACATGTACCAGGTTCCGAAACCAAAATACAGGCCCGATACAAACAAGATCAAACATTAACTAAATTCTTAAAATCATTAGATTTGCAATCTTTAAATTTTTAACAAAAATTCATATCTCGAGCTAGGGACCTCGGAATTCAATTCCGGGCATACGCCCAGAGCACATATTTCACTACGGACCCAGCGAGACCGTCAAAATACGTATTCGGGTCCGTTTACTCAAAACGTTGACCAAAGTCAACTAAAATCAACTTTTAAGGCTAAAAATTATTATTTCATATATTTTCAACATAAAAACTTTCTGAAACACGCTCGGACTGTGCACGCAAATCGAGGAGGGTAAAAATGATATTTTTAAGGCTAAAGAGCGCAGAATCAAGCTCTAAAACACAAGATGACCTTTTGGGTCATCACAATCTCCACCTCTAGAACTACCGTTCGTCTTCGAACGGACATAGAAAAGTACATGAACTGGTGAATAGGTGGGGATATCTACTCCGCATGTCTGACTCGTACTCCCAAGTAGCTTCTTTAACAGGCTGACCTCTCCACTGCATTCGAACTGAAAGATAACTCTTCGACCTCAACTGACGAACCTGCCGGTCTAGAATAGCCACCGGCTCCTCCTCATAAGTCAAATCCTTGTCCAACTGGACAGAGCTGAAATCTAACACGTGGGATGGGTCACCATGATACTTCCGGAGCATGGACACATGGAACACTAGATGAACTGCTGATACCCCCGGAGGCAACGCAAGTCTATAAGCCACCTTTCCCATTTTATCAAGAATCTAAAAAGGCCCAATAAATCTAGGACTCAACTTTCCCTTCTTCCCAAACCTCATGACACCCTTCATGGGTGACACCCGAAGCAGCACCCTCTCCCTGACCATGAATGCCACATCCCAAACTCTATGGTCGACATAACTCTTTTGCCTGGACTGAGCTGTGCAAAGTCGATCCTGTATAATCTTGACCTTGTCCGAGGCCTCCTATACTAAATATTTACCCAACAACCGAGCCTCCCCGACTCAAACCACCCAACTGGCGACCTGCACCGTCTACCATATAATGCCTCATAGAGAGCCATTTGAATGCTCGACTGGTAGCTGTTATGGTAGGCAAACTATGAAAGGGGAAAGAACTTATCCCACGATCCTCCGAAGTCTATAACACAAGCGCGGAGCATATCCTCCAAGATCTAAATAGTAAGCTCGGACTTCCCATCCGTCTAAGGATGAAATGTTGTGCTCAGCTCAACCCCCATACCCAACTCACACTGTACTGCCTCCAAAAGTGCGAGGTATACTACGTACCTCGATTAGAAATGATAGACATGGGCCCACCGTGAAGACGAACGATCTGCCAAATATAAATCTCTGCCAACCACTCCGAAGAATAGGTAATTGCCACAGGAATGAAGTGTGCTAACTTAGTCAGCCTACCCACAATTAGCCAAACATTGTCGAACTTCCTCTGAGTCTGTGGGAGTCCAACAACAAAGTTCATAGTGATACGCTCCAACTTCCTCTCAAGAATCTCTATCTGCTGAAGAAAACCACCGGGTCTCTGATGCTCATACTTCACCTGCTGACAATTCAGGCACTGAGCTACATAAGAAACTATATTCTTCTTCATCCTCCTCCACCAATAATCGAAGGTAATAACCCGCCAAACCCAAGAAGCTCATGATCTCCGTGGCTGATGTGGGTCTAGGTAAGTTCTGGACTGCCTGAATCTTCTTAGGATCTACCTGAATACCCTCTACTGATACAACGTGCCCAAGAAAGCGAGTGAATCCAACCAAAACTCGCACTTCAAAAATTTAGCATACAACTGACTGTCCCTCAGAGTCTGGAGCATTGTCCTAAGGTGCTGCTCATGCTATCCCGACTGCGGGAGAATATCAATATGTCATTAATAAACACAATCACAAAAGAATCCAAATAAGGCTTGAACACTCGGTTCATCAAATCCATAAATGTTTCTGGGACATTGGTCAACCCAATGGACATCACCAGAACTTGTAGTGCCCATACCATTTCCGAAAAGCTATCTTAGGGACATCGGATGCCCTAAGCCTCAACAGATGGTAGCCAGATCTCAAATCAATCTTTGAAAACACCTTGGCACCTTGAAGCTGATCAAATAAATCATCAATCCTTGGCAACGGATACTTGTTCTTGATGTGACTTTGTTCAACTGCCGATAATCTATACACATCATCATAGACCCATCCTTCTTCTTCACCAACAAAACCGGTGCACCCCAGGGTAATGAAGCCCTTATGAAGCAAATCCTGCAACTGTTCCTTCAACTCTTCCAACTCTGGAAGGGCCATCCGGTATGGCGGAATGGAAATGGGCTGAGTGCCCGGAGACAAATCAATACAAAAGTCAATATCCCTATCGGGTGGCATCCCCGACAAGTTTGCAGGAAATACCTCTGGAAACTCACGAACAACAGGCACATAATCCATATAAGGAACCTCAGCACTAGAATCACGAATATAAGCCAAATAGGCCAAACACCCCTTGTAGACCATACGCCGAGCCTTCATATAAGAAATAACCCTGCTGGTAGAATGGCCAGGAGTCCCTCTCCACCCTAATCGAGGCAACCCCGGCAAGGCTAATGTCACTGCCTTGGCGTGACAGACCAAAATAGCGTGATAAGGTGACAACCAATCCATACCCAATATAATATTGAAATCCACCATATCTAAAAGCAGAAGGTCTACATTGGTCTCAAGACTCCTACTAGTGACCACACACGAACGGTATACACGATCTACAACAATATCATCCCTCACCGGTGTGCACACATATACAAGGGCACTCAAATAATCACGAGGCACAACCAAATATGAAGCAAAATAAGATGACACATAGGAGTAAGTAGATCTCGGATCAAATAGAACTGAAACATCTCTAATGCAAACTGAAATAGTACCTATAATGACAACATCAGATGACACAGCCTCAGGTCTGGCTGGAAAAGCATAACATTGGGGCTAAGCCCCACCACTCTGAACCATATCCCTGGGATGGCCTCTAACTGGCAGGCCTCCACCTCTAACGGCCTTACCTCTACCTCTAACAATCTGGCTCCTACCTCTGGCTGGCTGAGCAGGCGGTGCAAAAACTGGTACCGGAACCATGGCACGAGAACCCTGATGCTGTGGCTGAACACCTAATAATCTCGGATAGGTCCTCCGGATATGCCCATAATCACCATACTCGAAACATCTATCCTGATGCTGTGGCGGTGGAAATGGAGACTTACCGGGACGAGCCGACTGATCACAATAATAACTCTGAAGATGAGGTGCTCTAATAGGATCTGGTGGTGCACTATATGTTGTCTTCCCAGAAGGAGGTACATAAGAACCACGACTCCCTAAAGCATTATGGGATGCCTGAAGCGCTGAATAGAACGGTCTAGGAGGATGTCCTCTACCAAAAGTACCATTGTCTCCAGATGAGGCGCCGCTGAACCCACTAGAATGACGAGGTCTATTATCTGACCCTTGACCTCCCTGTCCAAGAACCATCTCGACTCGTCTGGCGACATTGGCCGCATCTTGGAAAGAAATCTCGCCCCCAGTCTCCTTAGCCATCTGCAATCTAATAGGTGGAGCAAGTCCCTCAATAAACCTCTGCACCCTCTCTCTCTCTCGGTAGGAAGTATAAGAGTAGCATGACGAGCCAAATCCACAAAACGGGTATCATACTGAGTAACAGTCATGCTGCCCTGCTGGAGACGCTCGAACTGACGGTGACGCTCCTCTCTCAAGGTGATAGGCAGAAACTTCTCTAAGAAGAGATGAGAGAACTGGTCCCAAGTAAGAGCAGGCGACCCAGCTGGTCTAGTCAATAAATAATCCCTCCACCATTTCTTGGCGGAACCAATCATCTGAAAAGTAGTTAAGTCGACCCCATTGGTCTACAATATACCCATGTTCCGAAGAACCTCATGACATCTATCAAGATACTTCTAGATCCTCTGAAGTAGCACCACTGAAATGGACTGGAAAGAGATTGGTAAATCTATCCAATCTCCACAAAGCCTCAGAAGACATAGCTGACCAATCACCGGGTTGTGCCGCAGCAACCAGCTGAACTACTCCGACTGGATGAGCTGCTGGTGCCTGAAACTACGGAGCCATCTGCTCCAGAGTGTGAGTAGCAAGAGCCTGGGCTCCTCTTCCAGCCTGAGATACGACTGGTGCCATGGGGAACGCGCCAGTCTAGGCCACACTCTCCATAAGGCCTACCATTCGGATCAAAGTATCCTGAAGCACTGGGGGTAACAATAAACACCTCCAGGACCTGAGCTGGTCCAGAAGGAATAGTCTGAGCTGGAACCTCCTCATCGAACTCTACCTGAGGCTCCACAGTCGGGGCTACTCCTCGGACTCTAGGCTGTTATTCAGCTGAAGTAGCGATAGGAATTCTTGCCATCTGCAAGAGAATAAGAACAGGAGAGTTCAATCAGTATTGAGAAAAACATATCGCACGATATAGTTGAATAAAAGTGAATTTTGTTCCTAAACTTCATAGCCACTATGAGATAAGTACAAACGTCTCGGTACCAATCCTCCAGACTCTACTAAGTTTACTCGTGACTCGTGATACCTATGTAACCTAGTGCTCTGATACCAACTTGTCACAGCCCGAAATTCCCACCACCGAGATCGTGATGGCGCCTAAATGTTCACTTGCTAGGCAAGGCAATGCTAGAACATTTTACATCATTTATTAGTTTAAACTACAACATTGATAAAGAACGAAAATAACAGATAAGTTCTAAGTACAAATGCGTAAATTAAGACACCAATCGTCTATTACAATTTGGTGAATCTGGTGTCACGAGTTCACGAGCTTATAAATTAATACACATAAAGGTTTGATATAAGTATAAAGCTATCCGAAGGAAGTTATACAGCTAAAATAAAAGAGGATGGGCACTCCAGGTGCTGCGGGCGCTGAACAGTCATACCTCAAGTCTCCGCAAATACCGATCCAAGCTCACTAATGACTACTGCTGGGACCGTCTCCAAAATCTGCACAATGTGCAGAGTGTAGTATCAGTACAAACCACCCCATGTGCTGGTAAGTGTCGAGCCTAACCTCGACGAGGTAGTGACGAGGCTAAGGCGGGTCACATATAAAAACAACTTGTACGAAGCATATAAAATGACAGAATAATTGAAATATTGAACAGAACCAAACAGCCAACTGAAACTGAGAACCATAACCTCTAGAGTGAACCAGTGTCGTCCATAGTTACCAATCCTTACTATATCAGATAATGAAAGGTATACCGTAAAAAATGCAACTCAAGAAATAAAAACATGTAGTTGTGTTGCGGCGCGCAACCCGATCCCACCAGCCATCACAAAATTCTCACTTATTCCTTCGAAAAAATAACAATAACAGTAAATAATATATATTTTATGGCGCGCAACCCGATCCCACCATATATCAATATCAACAGGATAATTCACCCTTATTTCACCATATCTATCCACCCTTATTCCTCCTGTTGCAGTGTGCAACCCGATCCCACCGTACAAACCTTTTCACCCTTATTCCTCCATATCAATCCTCCCTTATTCCTCCTTCTGTGACGTGCAGCCCGATCCCACCATATCAGTACCAAACACTCAATGTACACAATCAATTTATAGTCTAAATCACAAGGCCGTTACGATAAATAAATACCAAACTAAACCAAGAAAAGGAAACCTTGATCAATATAAAATCTAATCGAATAATAAGCATTTAGGGCATATAACAATTAAGACAGGGAAGAAAACAATTAAAGGAAAGCAATAAGTCAGGGAAAACAGATAATTTGGCAATGTACAAGCACTCGTCACCTCGCATATACGCCGCTCACATTGATTTCAAATAATCACATAGTCCGAGGGTTCCAAATTCCCTCAAGTCAAGGTTAGACACAACACTTACCTCGATCCACATGCCACTCACAGCTCAATTAATTCTTTTCCTATAGTTTCCACCTTCGAACCACTCGTATCTAGCCATAATTAACTTAATAACATCAAATATTTCTAAAGAAATAAAATCCAATACATAAATATAGGTTTCCCAAACTTTCCCCCAAAAAGTCAAAAATCGACCCCGGGTCCGCTTGGTCAAAACTCGAGGTTCAGACCAAAACCCATTTACCCATTCACCCCCAAGCCCGAATGTGTAATTAGTTCCGAAATTCGACTCCAAATCGAGGTCTAAAATCCAAATTTCCAAAAACGCTCAATTCTTCCAAAATCCCTAATTTCTACCATGAAAGAACAAGGTTTAGGACTAGGAATCTAAAGGGTGATGATGGAAATTGAAGGAAATGAGTTCAAGAGTACAAACCTATGATTGGTGTTGAATTCTCCCTTCAAAAGAGCGTCTAGGCCGCGCTCTAATGGAGTGTTTGTGAAAAATAGGAAGAATCCCATTTGTAATTTTGTTTTAAGTGCTGGGCGACAGTGCTGATCGCGTACGCGAAGACACTTTTGCTAGGAAAAACCTCATAAGGACTTACGCGATCGCGAGCCCTTGCCCGCGTTCGCGATGAAGAGACGACTGACCCCTCCCCCAGGTCCCATATGCTACGCGTTCGCGTCGAGCTGGTCACGTTCGCGAAGGGTAAGACCCCCATTGCTCCGCGTTCGCGACCGAGTCTCCCCGTTTGCGTAAAGTAAATTCCTCCCCAGCCCCGTTTCCCCTTCGCTATCGCGAAGCAGAACGTATCTGAACACCAGTAACAACCAAACACACCAAATTTCTAAGTCTGAAACATCTCGTAGCCTATTCGAAACTCACCCGAGCCCTCGGGGCTCCAAACCAAACATGCACACGAGTCTATAACCATCATACTAAGTTGCTCGTGCAATCTAATCGCCAAAATAACACCTGGAACCACGAATTAGCACCAAGTCGCATAAAATTCTCAAGAACACTTTAAAAATCCTATTTTCACAACCGGACGTCCGAATCATGTCAAATCAATTCTGTTTTTCACCAAATTTCACAGATAAGGTATAAATATTATTTTGGACCTGTACCAGGCTTCGGAGACAAAATATGGTACCAATAAGATCAAACAATAACCAAATTCTTAAAATCATTAGATTTTTATTCTTTAATGTTTCAACAAAAATACATATCTTGAGCTAGGGACCTCAAAATTCGATTCCAGGCATACGCCCAGGTCCCATATTTCGCTACGGACCGACCGGGACCGTCAAAACACGGGTTCGGGTTCGTTTACTCAAAACGTTGACCGAAGTCAACTAAAATCAATTTTAAGGCTAAAAATTATTAGTTCATCAATTTTCAATGTAAAAGCTTTCCGAAAACACGCCCGGACTGCGCACACAAATCGAGGAGAGTAAAAATGATATTCTTAAGGCTAAAGAGAGCGGAATCAAGCTCTAAAACACAAGATGACCTTTTGGTCTTCAGAGTTTTTATGCGTAATTCTTGATAAATTTAATATTTATACAATTGAGGGTATTTTAGTAAACTTATTAGTTACAGTAGAATATCATACGGTCAAAGAAAACAACAAAATATTATTTAACAACAACAAACAATACAATATGTCCTAATGTTGTATTCATAAAAATGATACAATATAATTGTAACGACCCGACCGGTCCTTTAGAGCACTTGCACTTCTCTCGGTAGTTTGAGGGATTGAGTATCTCCGCATGATGTATTATGACTTGTGTGAATCGTCAGTTTTAGGTTTCAGGTTATTCGAAATCGATTTTTGGAAGAATGAACTTCATGAATTAAAGCTTTTAGTTGGAAGAGTTGACCAAGTTTGACTATCTAGTATTTGACCTCAGATTGGAGTTTGATGGTTCTTTTAGGCCCGGATGATGATTTCGGACTTGGGTGTATGCCCTGATTTGCACTTGGATATTTCTAGAATGATTCAACACTAATTAGCGAAAGTTAAAAACTTGAAAGTGTGGAAAGTTCGTAAGTTTGACCGATAGATGACTTTGATGATATCGGGTTCGAATTGTGGTTTCAGGGATTGAAATAGCTTCATTAAGTCATTTGAGACTTGTATGAAAAATTTGAGTTCATTCTGTGTTGATTTGATATGTTTCGGCACTAGTTTTTGAAAGTTCGAAAGTTCATTAAGTTTGATTTGAGATGCAGTTGTTGTTTTGATGTTGTTATGCATGATTTGAGGCCTCGAGTTGGTATGTGTTATGTTATAGGACATGTTGGTATGTTCATACGGGATCTTCCGGGCCTCGGGTAAGTTTTGGATAGGTTTGGGTTGTGTTGCACTCGTTTTTTCCTATATTTCGATGTTGTTTCTTCAAGCATAAAGGGTACCACATTAAGCAAATGGGCTCCAATTTCTATTTTGGTTGAAGCATTAGATCTGTATCGTAATTATGGAGTCATAGCAAAAAGAATCGTCGAATTTGGACATCGTATGAGGAGTTTATGGTCATTTTACTAAGAATTGAGTTGCTAGGCTTTTCAGATTAGTTATGAAATTACCACTGACTTCGTATTAAAAAATCTGCACTATTTTCAAATATTAAAACCAACATATCTCCTTCATTAAAAGGTCAAATGGAGTGATTCAAAATTCTAACTTGACTGAAATATTACAAGGAATCCATTGGAGGCATCAAAAGAAAGTTTTAGGATCGTTTGGCACACAAAACGAGGCAGAACAGCTAAGCAAAAATACTTAATATCGAGGGTTTGTTCATTTGATCATATGTTGAGTTGGCGATATTCACCATATGGATTGGGTTAAGTGTTCTATACTCGATTTTAGTTAAATTTCATGAAACCATCTTCGTTTTTGGCATTTGATTGATGATTTCAAAGTAAAATTTGGGATTTTTGTCTAAAATTTCATAGAGTGAATTTTTGAGTTTTGAACATCGATTCGGGGTCGCATTTGAGTGAAACTAGTATGGACGGACTCTTAATTGAATGGGTTTTCGGATTTTGTGAGTTTCGTCGAATTCTGAGGTGCGGGCCCATGATTGACTTTTTGGTTGACTTTTGGGCCTTTGATTAAAGATTTGACCTTTATTGATTGGGTTTGTTTCCTTGGGCATTATTTGATGCATTCAAGTGTCTTTTGGAGCATGGTACGTGTGAGATGGCATTTTTGGAGCATCGTTTGGCATGCTCGGTATTGATTTGGCTTGTTTGAGGTAAGTATCTTTCCTACCTTTGTTGAGGAAATTCTTCCTACTAATTTCCATTGTTTTCTATATGGGTGGGGGGGGGGGGGGGTGGTTTTGTATATTGTGGGGAGCGGGGGGTGATACGGGTGGAAGGGTTATTCATGCTNGGGTTATGCATATATGAGGTGACGAGCGTATATACATGTGCCAAGGTTAATCATGCTCGGGGGTAAATTATACGATTAATTGTGCCTTGTAGGATTATGTGACCTTTTTGCTTCATGTTTTACTTGACTTTTAGATTACTAAGAATACAGAATTAAATGTTATAAACCAAAGGTTTAATATATTAAAACTTGATTAAAATTTGACGGATTTTGAGAACCATTGATGTGTCTAATTCGGTCTTCATCATGCTTAATCACTAATACATTGCTACAACCGTTATTCTTGAGATATTAGGTTTCATACTCGAGTTGTAGATCATTCTTGAGATTTGTTAAAATACTTGAACAATAAGGGTCTTGAGGGTTTATTGATCTGTTATTTCCTTGAAAGTTGTGATTGGGTTCATTTGGAATATTGGTTTAACCTTTCTCCTTGATGTTATTTATGCTTCTGACCTTGCTTGTCATTGATATACATATGCTTGGTGAGGAAGAGTGTAAAGCACTAAGGGTGATGGTGTGTCATTGCTTTTATATTATCATGTGAGGGGGAGTGCAAAGCACGAAGGATGATGCCGTGCCATTTAATATATTTTATCATGTGAAGGGAAGTGAAAAGCACGAAGCGTGATGCCGTGCCATTTCAATTAAGAGTCAAAGCATGAAGGGTGATGTTGTGTCATTTTATTTGAGAGTAAAAGCAAGAAGGGTGACGACGTGCCATTTCATTTATATTATCCTGATCTCATTTACATTATCATGTGAGGATGAGAGTCAAATCACGAAGGGTGATGTCATTGCATTTCATTTATATCATCATGCTTTTATATTTTCACGAGTTCATGGCACAAAGGGTATTTTCTTGCAGACGAGGACGAGGGACATGCATTATGTTGTGATATCTTTTCCTTGTGTATACGTTCATGCTTTACCTTGAGCGGTTATTGTCGCACATATGTGTCTTATGTGACTTGTCGTTGTTGTTCTATCTTTGTTCTCTATCTCAATTGTTGTTGTGTTGCCCATGCGTTCTACTTTATTAACTTGCAAATACCATGACTTTTTCCAACTGTTATATCTATAACCACGTCGTATCTAATTTGTTGCACTCTAGTATAAGCTTTCTACCATGTTAGCCATTCAGGCCTCTACTTGTTAGCTTATAAAGATCATGTGTTCCCCTCTTATTTGTCATATCTACATCTATGCCTTCTACCATGCTTGTTAGGTGAAATTATGTTCTTCTTTCCTAATTGATGTAATCATTCTTATGCTTCCTACCTTGTACATCGGCATTTCTTTCACCTGGTTGGTACTGTTACACGTATATTTGGTGAGGATAAGACAAATGCACGAAGGGTGTTGTTGTGCCGTTGGATTTGGTGTCTTGAGTATATTTCTCACACTATGAATGTTATGGATTTATTACTATGATTTGCTATTTAACACTCTAAGGAAAATATTGGTCGTGTTATTGAGGAATTTCAATCGTGGTTCTTCTAGAAATAATCTAGTACTTCACATAATTGTTTCCTTGTACGCTATTCTGTTATGTTCTAGTATTGTTCTATTGCTAGTCTTCTATACATGTTATATCAGTGAGTATCTTTTCACTACAAATCCTCGTCACTACTTCACTGAGGTTAGTCAATATACTTACTGAGTACATGGGGTCTATTGTACTCATACTACACTTCTGCACCTTGCGTGCAGATTTTGGAGCGGAGCTGCGGGTGATGTTGGGAGCTGAATCTGAAGATGTTCGTGCCTTCCGAATGTGGCTATCACTTTTCCCTAGATAGTTCTAGAGTTTAATTCTGTTTAATTACATTTCAAAAAGAAGTTGAATTCATTTCATATCCATTTTTTCAATAATCTAGTCTTAGTAACTCATGTCTTGTACTACTAGTTCTTGGAATGTTGTTTGTAATTCAGATATATCAATTTTTGATCATATTTATTTTATTAGAATTGTATTAACTGTTAATTGGGTGACCTAAGGGGTCGGGTTAGGTGCCATCACAACCTGTGGATTTTGGGTCGTGGCAAGTTTGTATTAGAGCTCTAGGTTCATAGGTTCTACAAGTCATGAGCAAGTGTCTAGTATAGTCTTGCGGATGAGTATGATGACGTCCTTACCTATCTTCGAGAGGCTATGGTACATTTAGGATAAACTTCCCATCTTTCTTTCTTTATCGTGCGACATTGATTCAACTTGAAGGTAACTCTTTGAATTCCTTCCACGCATTCGTATGCGCATGTGAGCACTCGGTATCGGCTATGCATCGACGGCTTGTGATTCTAGGGATGAGGTGTTGATTATGGTTCAATATAGAGGACTTGAGGCTAGGTTTTGACTATATCTCGAGCACGGGGATTTTGGTTGTTTGAGCATGTGCTTTTGGATTTTATACGTCCGGTAGTGTCCCTATGAGTGGAATTTGTGACCAACGAGTGGTTGGATGACTAAATGATGAGTAGGATGTGACTGCGGGCTATGTTCAGACGATTTGAATGTGATGAGAAGAGTCTTCTTGAGGTGTAAAAAGGACTAATAGGTGCTTGATTTCTGTCTTGATGTGACATATAGTCTCGAGTTATGAGTGTGTTGAAAGGTTTTTCATGTCGTTTAATTGTGGAACTTGATTCTCATGACTTATTGATGAGTTCAGACTTAGGAAGATTAAGTGATGGCATGGTAGTTGTGGCTAGAATATGAGATTTACATTTGAAGGTGTCGAACTCACGATATTTCTATATCATTGTGGATTATACATTTCAGTATCAGAAAGGTGAAGGAAATGACCTTAGATTCACAGAAGGTCTCTTCAGAGTAGGTGTCTCGGTTGTGGTACTTTGGGGGTGCTAAGAGGTAATACAATGGCTTATGGGCCTTAGGGCGGTGTGGTTTTTAAGCTAGGATCTCTTATGACGAGCTTTGGGGTAAGGATCGTGGTGTTCTCGCAAGGAGGGGTATTAACTTCACGGTAATTTGGAAGGAACTCGGAGAAATATGGCAGTTTGATAGTAGGTTGGATCAACACGATAATAGTATGATTGGTTCTTTAGGTACTTATGATAAGGCGAGTCTCCGCATGTGTTTCGTGGTAATGTTCTTGGGTTTTGGCAATTGAGTGGCTTTGTTGAGTTAGAGGGATTCGGTTTTGATAGCGTGGTTATGTGAAAATGGATTCCAAAGAGTTCTCGATGATTTCTATCACGGTTTGAGGTAGATATTTCCTACTGGCGTGAGGAACGTGTTGCGTATTGGGATTTTTTCCTGGATGAGATCAAATGGAAAGTTTCTAACTGGTCGGGTATGTATTCTGCTGGCGACTCAGAGCTGATCATGAGATTCTCGTGCTTTTTATATGATGGCATGATAGATGCGGTGTGTTGTGTAGGATTGAGATTTGCATGTGCAAGGTCACAGTTCAATTTGAAGGGAAAGTCATGAATTCTTAGACAACACAGATGGTTTCAGATGTCTAGATGAACGTTATTACTACTTGGTATTGATTGAGAAGGGTGTGCATTTCAAAAGGCGCATTGTGTTTTGACTTACGGATGCTTCATTGGTATTTCGGTGCTCGCCTGGTTGATCAACTGCTGATATTCATATTTTTCTATGTGGAATGAAATATTTGTAGAAGTATTCCTTGTGGGATGATCGTGTATGAGATATGTGTTAGACCTTCGGGCGGTGGAGTTGGGATCAAGTATGGTGATTCGTGTGTTCTATGGATTTGGAGAATGAGAGTTCTCAGAAGTAGATTTTTTCATGGTTGTGGACTGTGAAAATATGGCCAAAGCTATCCAAATTATAGTATGTGTTATGTTTATGTCGTTGTGGACTTTGGAGGGCTATTTGTCCATTCGGGGATGACCGGAGTTGATTTGGGGGCCCATTGGCAGGCCCAATGAGAATGTGTATTATGTATCAGATCGAATTTGCTCGCTCCTGCGCAGCTGTTACCATAGGTATATCATCCGATGGAATAGATATTATTCGCGCATTCGTCTACGTTATGTGTTTCTCTCTTATGCTATGACGGCTTGTGAGGGTTACATGATTCTTCGCACGCATATTGTAATTCCATTTAGTCCTTATGGCGTTATGGGCGAGATGACCTTCGTGAATTTGACTTTCTTATTGATCCATAGTTGTGTTTGTCTTTCTCAGTATTGTTTGTGCCTAATTATTTTACCATAATTATATTTTGTACACGCTATCGTGCTTGATGTTGACGGACGTATGATTAGTGAGCCCGAGAATTATGGCTCGATGGGTACCCTATGTGGATTGATATGATGGGATCAGGTTGCGCGCCACAACGGTACTCTAATGAAATGTAACTCATGCTTACTTCGTGTATTTTGCTTTCACCTTTTTGAAAATAGTTCATAGGAAAATGTTAAAAACGTTTCTCTGTCTGCTTAACTTCTTATTAGCCTTCTTATTAAACTTTCTTACTATTATCTGTCATGTCTGAATTGTTACTTGTTAGTGTACATGACCGCGTTGTGTGGGGCTCCATATGGTTTTTGGTGAGACTTGTCGGTTTGGCTTCTTGTATTGGCTGGGATGAGGTTTCTAGACTTGAGATTTGCACTATCGTTTTGAGATAAGGAATGTTCAGAAGAATAATACCATATTTCTGCTAAGGATTTGGGCAATGGACCTAGTCGAACAAATGAGCTTCTCGACTTATTGATCAGATGAGTGGTTAAGCGATTATGCGCGTTTCTTTCATCATCGACAGTGTACGAAGGTTTTGAACGAGGTCTTATTTGATATGAGGTTTACTACTGGTACCGAATTTGTTTTTGGGCATCCATGGTGGTCAGCAGTTACTGTTGTGAGTATCCGAGCGATGGGGAATATCATGTGATTACATCTTGGGTTATGTGTCACGACCCAAAATCCAAACATGGTCGTGATGACGCTTATCGTGTTACTAGGCAAGCCTACTTCCCGAAATATTACTATTGATTGATTTTAAGAGTTTAATAAAACAATATCAACATTTAAACTTCTCATAAACTAAATCAACACTAATATAATTAATATAAAAATACGGAAACTAGCCCCAAACATCGGGGTGTCACTAAGTCATGAGTGTCTATGAACTAAGATATATAAATTGTCTAACTGTCCAAAAGAAGAAATGACAAAAAGAGTAACAAGGTCCTGCGGACGATAGCAGCCACCTTGTAGTCTCCAAAGATAGCCGGCCTGAACTCAACAATCACAACGCTCTAACTTACCTGGATCTGCACATGAAGTGCAGGGTGTAGTATGAGTACAACCGACTCAGTAGTAATAGAAATAACTAAGGAACTTAGTAGTAGTGACGAGCTAAGCAAAACATTCAAATTATTTATTTTCACAATTTAAAAATAACAAAAATAAATAGGTAAATTCCATAACGCAATAAATACTACAAAGAAATTTAACAGATAAATGCATCAAAAACAAAAGTAAATGCAACCTTACAGCACTGTCACTCCATCATTCAACACTCGCACTCAGCACTCAACACTCAAAACTCAATACACTCAACACTCTGCGCTCACTAGGGGTATGTACAGACTCCAGAGGGGCTCCCAAAGCCCAAGCGCTAAGCACGGACAACTCGCGTACTACCATATCAATACATGGATCCGCACGGTCAACTCACGTGCTACGCGGACAACTCACGCGCTATGGTATCAATACCTGGACCCGCATTTTCAAATCATGTGCTACGCGGATGTTGCGCCCCCTTTTTTCCCCCAAGCACTTCTTTCGGGGCCGGTTTGAAAGGGTTTATGACATTGGTTGAGACAACTCGTTCCTTTTGGGAAAGGGGTTTGCATTTTTGAAGAGTCGCCACCTAATGATTTTGAGATGCGTTAGGGCACCTATCAGGGGGTTCATTTATAACTACGTTTGATAACCAGAGACATGGTAAGGGCTTGAAATTATCCTAAGGGGAAGGTGTTAGGCACCCCTCAGGATCCACAAGTGTGGTTCCCGGCCAAATAACTTTTGTGAATTTTTTGTACAATTAGCAAATAAACAAATATGGTTTGAATAATAGGGTGTTTAAGTCTAAGTACACATAGGTTTGGAAACAGTAAATTAAAAAGCTAGATTTTGAAAAAAGAATTATAATCTAAGCATGTTTATGGGAGTAAAGGGGTATCATAGGTTTGTTTATAATATGGATCACATCAATGCAATACCCGGTATGACACTTCTCAAAGAGGGGATACACGTGGTATTAACGCACCGGTCATCATATCCATATCTACCATTTCCCACCCCATGAAGGTAACTAAAGGGAGTGTTGGTCACGACCTCTATTTCATGATGTTACCCGTCCCTTCCTATTAGTCCCGGAGGAATTTAGGACTTCTATCCTATAGGGGGGGGGTTCAAGGAATACCCTCAGGTTTAAAGGTAAAATACTAATGCGACATATAAAGAAATAAATAGGACTGCAGATAGGGGATAACACATAAACAAAAAGGGGGCTCAAAGATCTCCACAAATAATGCACAGAATCAGCATGTCTCAAACACAATTTAGGTATGGGTTTTAATTCTGATCCCAATCATGGTATCTAAGTGGTTACAACAGAGATGACAGATTTATTGCATAACTCAGAGAGGAAGTCCTAATCAGTTTTGCCTATTGGTTTTAAACATGCTGACAGCTAAACAATAGCCACAAGAGACAACTCCAGTTTTATTTCTTATGGTTGATTACCAAAGGCTTGCCTAGGTATGGGATCATATGCAACAGTTGTTCAGAATTATTGACAGTTTTAGGTTGTTATCCCTAAGAGCATATAGTTCTAAGTATGGCATAATATGCAAAGATTAATTACCAATTGTTAGAACAGGGTGACTGTAACGACCCAGCCGGTCGTTTCGTGTATTGAGACTCTGTTCTCGTGAATGACTCTTCCCATAGCGACTACGCGTGCCTTAGGACTTGTGTGGGCCGGTAGTTCGA
>ML283227.1:0-38430 GCA_005239495.1 Nicotiana undulata
CGAAATCAAGTTTGGTAACATTCCAACCATTCTTTCATGAATTACTCTAGAAAAATTTTTATTAATGAAATTACTTAAACTGATTGGCCTCATATCTGCAAATGTGGTTATTTCCTTCTTTTTGGGCAGCAAAACCAAATTTGTGTGAGTCACATATTTTGGTAACATCTGCCCACAAAAGAAGGATTTAACCATGGCAACCACATCATCCTGTATGATGTCCCATTAGGAATGATAAAAGGCTCCAGTAAATCCATCTGGTCCACCTGCTAATTCTGCACTCAGCCCCATTACAGCTTTTTTTACTTCTTCATTAGTAGGTAAAACCATCATTTTTTCATTCTGTTCCTCATCCACCATAGTAGGTACATGGTTTAGAATGCTAAAGTCAGTAGGAACCTTCTCCTCAATGAACTGTTCTTAGTAAAACCTCACAGCTTCTTCTATAATCTCTTCATTCTCCTCTAACCAGTTATCATCTTTGTCCTTTATTCTAGTCAGTTTCAATCTTTTCCTTCTTCCATTAACCTGGGCATGAAAGAACTTTGTGTTTCTATCCCCATCCTTAAACCACTTCATTCCTGATTTTTGCCTCCAGAATTTCTCTTCTATTGCCAGATATTTAATCATTTCAGCCTGCACTTGTTGTAATCTGGCTCTATTCATTTGAGTAGGTCTAGCTTCAAACTGCTTTTCATGCACCAGGACCACCTCCTCCAAGCTAGCTATTTTTTGAAATATGTCTCCATAGGTTTCTCTACTCCAATTGGACAGTGCCCTCTTAACCTTTTTNGTCTAACCACAGCTTTAAAAGTGTCATGCTTGGTCCAAAAGTTGAGAAATTTAAAAGGCTTAATGATTGGAGTAGCTTCAATATCATACTTCAACTGCATAGGACAATGATCTGACCCAATTTTTGAGAGATGAGTCACTTCAAGTCCTGGAAAAGTCTGCTGAAGTTCAGCATTTCCAAAATATCTATCAAGCCTTTTAAAGTCCAGGACTATTGGTGCCATAGAATCGCACTCCACACGATTTTTTGAAGATGTTGGGTTTTAAGAAGAATGATGAATTGGTCAATCTGAAGAAGTAATACACCTCTTTGAATTTCTCTATGAGCATTGTGAGCATACCAAATCATATTGCCTTCATCATGAGGATCTAACGATTACCTCTTTGGGATGGGTGCACCGTCGAATTTATGTTTTCATAGTCTTTTTCTTAGGTATGTTGATCTTTATAAAGTAAGGGGGAAGAATACTCACATAGCCATGGTCTCCAGGACCTTACTAGAGGGTAGTGAGGGGAGAAATTATAGTATCATCCCGATGATCTTTGTTGAGATGTACCGTGCTTTGGATCAGCGCAAGCATGGGTCCGAACACATTAAGGGTTGTAATCTCTTGTTTAAGTTTTGTTGCACTTTTAGTGGGGTGAGTATCGCTAGGAGCTTCTACGATGGGCACTGAATGGCTACATAGCTAGTCATCATCCAAAGAAGGTGACATTCATTCCAAACATGATTAAAATGCCTAAATATTTTGTAGGCTAGGTGCGTTTCATCAATAACCTGACAGACGAGCAAGTGCATTGGATGTTTGAACGGTTTCCTAGTACTGAGTTTATTATCGGATCCAAAGGAACTACTCACTTAGTACTGATGGGACTGCGAGGCATCTACCCTTACGCTCCTATAAGGGTAATAAGGCAAGTTGGAAGGAAACAAGTCATACCTCAGTTGTCCAAGATGGTTAAGTATAAGCAAATTTCAAAAGGTATTCCATCCTATTCAAGTTCGAAGTGCAACACATATGGAACCAAAATATCATCGTGGAAGGATAAACCATTGAACCAGACAGGTATCATGCAGATCATATGTACTATTATCTTGCATGGTTTGAGGATGACATAGCTGGGGATGTTAAATCGGGAGTCAATTTGAAAGATAGAATCATAGATGAGGCGGCGGAATCACAAGTGAAGTATAAGAGGCTGCGCAAAATAGTGTTTGAGTTCGAACATTTGGAACAACATAATGTGAACATGGAGGCGATAAGAGAATGGAAGGAGATTGCCAATAAGTTGATAGAGATGTTAGAATATCTAGAGAAATGATTGATGAAGCTAGAAGGGAGCGATAAGATAATGGAAGGAGATTTCCAATAAGTCGACAAAGAGGTTATAATATCTAGAACAATGATTGATGGAGCTAAAAGGGAAGATGATAAAAGGCTTTGGGATTGTCATGACATGGATGATGATGAGGGAGGGAAGCTGGCAAAAATATTACATGTTACTGGACATGCGAGATCAGGGGAACCTGGTTGATGGGGTCAAGAGAGCCAAGAATGGAGAAAGTCCTTAAGGGACCTTGTAGATCTGGAGATAATGTCCTTTATTGCTTTCTAGATTATATTAGATTTCGATCTAATAAGGCTAGATGTCATTAGTGACTTTATTATTATTGTTGATTTAGTGAAAGATTGATTTGTCTTATTTTCGCACTAACGAAACGAGGCAAACGTTGGCATAAATTTTATCCAAGTCTATATGTTGTTTAGGCCTACCTCAGGCACAATGAGGTCCCCAAGTTAGTATGCGAATTATTGCATAACCTTACGTGATACATGCTTAAATGTATACACTCTTTTACTTCTTCTTACTTACTTAGTTACCTTTTGTTTTTACTCCTTTCAATTATTCCCATTCCCAAAGGTTGGTTCGTGCATTCTAGCATCATCAGTATACCACACCAGATCCAGAGGTCCTCCACTTCCTCCTCTACCTAGAGACCCAAAAAGTAAAGGCCAATGCAAAAGGAAGATGGATTATTTAAGTGGTATTCGAAAAGACAATGCTACTATTTAAGTGAATGTTGAAACCTCGGACAGGAGAAATACGCCAGGACAGAATGAGTTGGTCTTACGTTTGGAGCAGAAAGTCCTGGAGTTGCAGAGTGATCTTGAGCATGTCTCAAATCTGGTAAACCTTTCTCTTACCCTGAAATTAACCTGCAAAACACAACCACTCATAACCAAACACCACCACAAAACACACAAAACTAGAATTCGCCACCCATAACTGTGAATCCTCCCACACCACACTAGTATCAGAATCCTGCACCTCCCCAAAGCCATAACCCACAACCAATGCAAAAATCTTAACAACACCACTATCACCCGACCCAATATGCGCAAACCACCACTTATCATACTCCTCAAAAGGTACCAGAACCTACCCTAGATCCCCCGAAAACCGCAATCGATGATCATCCATATACCCAAGTTCCAAGAACTCATCAAGGAAACCCGATATACGTGGAAACCTTACCCCATACCCCGCAAAAAACCTATACGTACTTGAGCCGACAGAGAAGGACCTGCTCATTCGAAACATGGTTGACAAACTCAAGAAACTGATTGAATATTTAAACTACGAAGATTTGTGTATCCATCTAGATGTAAACCTGCCCAAGGGTTACAAACCTCCAAAGTTTGAGATGTTTGATGGAACTGGTGATCCAAGGCGCATTTGAGAACCTATCGCGACAAGCTTGTAAGAGTGGGTAAGAATGAACAAATCCACATGAAACTATTCATGCAAAGTCTTACATGAGATGCCATATCTTGGTATACAGTCAGAATCCGAAGAAGTGGGTGAATTGGGTGGGCATGGCATTGGATTTCATGGACATATTCAGGTTCAATACAGAGAACCCGCCAGACGTTTTCTATATTCAAAACCTCAAGAAGAAGCCTGTAGAAACCTCCCACAAGTATGCTACTCGTTAGAGATCAGAGGCCGCCAAGGTAAGGCCACCACTTGAAGAAGAACAAATGAACAAGTTCTTTGTTAGATATCACCATCCGCAGTACTATGAAATGCTGATGGTTATCGAGAATCACAAATTCTAGGACATCATAAATTTAGGATAAAGGTTAGAAGAAGGAATCAAGAGTGGGATGTCGACTAATTTCAAGTCACTACAAGCCACAAACAAAGACTTTCAATCAGGGGGAATTTCGAAGAAGAAGGAAGTGGGTGTCGTAATGGTATCCTAAGGACCCAAGTATCCCCTTACATACCAAACACCCCCGCCCACATATCAACCTTGACCTCAAAAATACAATTACCCCGCCATCACCTACCATACATATAACACCCAACCTGCATATTACCATTCACCTCCACCCGCCCTGCCAAAACTACCCAAAACCATGACCAAACTTTGACTGCAGAGTTCCCAGACAATACACCCCAATCGCTTCACCCATATCCCAATGGATTAACAAAACACAAAACTTGTGCCTATCACTCAGGCATAAAGGGTCATGCCATTGAAGAATGTCGCATGTTGAAGGACATGATTTTGACACTTATCTACATCAAGCTTATACAAGAAAAGGAAGTTGCGCCGAATGACCGTAATAACCGTGTCCTGGATCATGGGGTGATAGGGTGAACGTAATACAAACTGATGAGGAATGGGATCATGAGGGATCTATTGGACTTATTCGAGAGGGGGATTCTCCTAAAACATCTCATGTCACCCTCTCACCAATTATGGTGCAAACCCAGGCGCCATTTAAAATCGAGGTAGCTACACCTTTCACTGTGATGGTAGCTCACATACGGTCTTATAAAACTGATGTCGTCCTATGGGATTATGTTGTAGAGGCAAGAAGAAAAGAAAAGGACAAGATGGAAGAGACACGTATTACGCAAGGTATTACTAGAACTGGTAGAGTTTGTACACCAGAGAATCTTAGAGGAATAAACAAAGAACCTGCATCTAGGCCATTTTCCATTGAGATTAGCACTGATGATCTTTCGAGAAAGGTACATGCAAGGGATACTCTACTATTGATCATCTGAATGAGACTCCCGCCCAAATATCCATTTTTTCACTGTTGCAAATTTTAGACGTGCACAAGAATGCCTTGATGAAATTGTTAAGCGAGGCTTATGTTCCCGCCGCTACACAAATGAGGGGATGGCTAACAAGGTATGACATGTGCTGGAGAGTCATAAAATTACTTTCCACGAAGATGAAGTTCCGCCGGAAGGGTAGAGCCACAACAAAGCATTGCACATCACTATGCAATTTTAAGGCAAGTCCACTGCCAGGATCCTGATAGATGGATGTTCAAGCCTGAACATAAGCTCGCTGGCCATTTTGAAAAGATTAGGTAAAGGCCTACATAAGATACGGATGGGAAGCATGAATTTGAAAGCGTTCGATGGATCTCAAAGAGCCATTATCAGAGAAATCAACCTTGATATACAAATGGGCCCGACCTGGTTTGATGTCAAATTCCAAGTGCTGGACATATCCACCACCTACAACCTGCTATTAGGACGACCATGGATACACGAAGTTGGGGCAGTCGCTTCTACCCTGCACCAGGTTGTGAAGTTTGAGAGGAATCATCAGGAGGTGATCATTCATGGAGATGGAATCAACCCTATTTACACTAACCAAAACGTTCCAGTCATCGAAAAAAGATGAAATTGGGAGGAGATCTATACCACCGCATTGAGCGAGTGAACGCAATTCAAAAGGATCGATGGTGGAGCAATAAGATATAAAGCATATTGATGTGGTTGGGATGTGAACCGGGCAAGGGTCTTGGCCAAAAGCTTCATGGGATTACAAAACCCATACGACAACAATACCATAGCACAACATTTGGGCTTGAATATTGTCGCGCGCCCCTTTTTCCTCGCACGGGTCAGGTACGCGGAGATCGGGTTTCATGACATTTTGGAAAACTCCTTAAAGGAAAATGTTTAAGGAAGAGTCGCCACCTAAAAATTTTACGGTGCGTTAGGGCACCTAGAATAATTAACTCATAAACTAGTTTGCATTACCAGAGATTGGGTAAGAGCTTGAAATTATCCCAACGGAAACGTATTAGGCACCCCTAGAGATCCACAATTGTGGATCCCAGCCAAGTAATTTTGTGAATTTGGACAGTAAACAAGTGACAAGGAAGGCTCACGTAAGAGGGGATTTCAAGTAAATACTTAAATTATTAAAAGAAATTTAAAGAACAGCAAAGTAAAATCATTTGAATGAAAATGTCTTAGGTTTTAAAGTAATATGGATCACATCAATGCAATACCCGGTATTTCACGCCTCGAAGAGGGGCTACACGTGGTATTAGCGCACCGATCATCATATCCATACTCTACCCTTTCCACCCCGCTGAGGTATTTAAAACGTGTGTGTTGGTCACAAAGCTTATTGTGTGCTATTACCCGTCCCGTCCTATAAGTCCCGGAGGATGTTTAGGACTACTAATCCTACAATGGGAGTACTAAGATGACCCCTTAGAATTAAAGGATAAACTCTAAGCGACATACAATAACAGTTAGGACTACATATTGAGGAAGCATACAAGAGCAAATATGGGCTCATAAATCCCTCCATAGGTTGTACCCATAAATAGAATGACTCAAGCACATAAAGGAGTCTCGAGTTTCAGAACCTAAGGCAGGATTTTAGGTGTGAATACAACATTAATATAGGAGGATTAACGAGTTGCAAAAGAAGTATATGACCAATTTTGGACCACTGTAGTTAGCAAGCAATGTGCAAAGAGTTTCTGGCTTATATTGGCTCCTAGAGTTTGCCTAGGCGTCTGAAATGTTCTAGATATTGTTTTAATAGACATACAGAATGCACTACTTTAAGATTAGCTCTAGTGAACAGGTGATTATGTGAGTATGATGGATGCAAGTCCTATAGGAATGGTATCTAAAAATGCATGCATAATGTAGGCAAACCTAAACGTGATTTCCTGAATACACAAACATTTGCAGAAATCGAAATCATTACTTTAACGATATTTACTTATTAACCAAAACATACAGAAACGTGATTTAAGTTGCTGATCCTATCACGTGAATTCTAGATGTTCTTAGCGGTGTGCTTAGTACAGTATTTAAATATAGGAATGCTGAGAGTAAGTTCCTAAGATAACAGGATATCTAATGCAAACATTGATAATTGGTTATTATTACGAACCTAAAACATGATTTTTATATGCAACAGTCATGTATATGCAGAGGCAGTGTTAACGTAACAACCATTTTTATAGTTATTTAACTAGGACAGGATTTCTAAGCGGGACATTAATTGTAATGGTCTATTACTGGTAGTTAACATGATTTGCTAAATGATCGTGAGTGTTATGAGATGCTGAAGTAAAGAAACCTAAAACATTATTTACTAATGCATGGTAGATATGTCCTAAACAGGATTTCTATTGCACACATAGGTGAAGTAAATCCTAAACATGGTTTCTACCCGGATTTATACTAAACATGCATAATCCCACCCTTTTCACTATCCAGCCCCGGAGTTATTTTACAAATAATTATTACAGACCAGCATAGCATGAATTACACAACTGAATAAGAAAATCAAGAAGCTATACTATAGAGAGAGCCTAACAGTAGGCCCAAGTACCAGATCCAACATGCCATATTCCAAGACCTCTTGTAACCCCAGGTGTGTCATAGTCTCTAAGGACCTCAGAAGATCCTGGACAGTCCCTCACACCCAAGTACCCTAGACAAGGATGAGTAAGTGTAGAGTGACATCCTTGTGTGTCAAAGTTCAATGGGTACTCAAGGTCCCCAAGGCAATGCTCACACGAAGGGGGTTGAACCTAAAGTCTAAGAGTATTGGGAAGTGCTCATAGTTTAAAAGAGTGTTGATTTTGAAAGAGTAGTTCGAAACATCAGTTCTTTTGAAAATAACTTCAGAGAATAATTAAGAGTTTTGTAAAATAGTTTGCAAAAGGGAGAGGCAATGCAACCACAATCCAGCAGGTAGAGAGTCCAGGAAAAGAACAAGCACAAATAGGGATAGGTAGTTGGGGACAAATAATTAGCAGTAGAATAAGGTTACAGATTCACATAGTTACCACATAGTTGTTTACAAAATAACATAGATTCACAGAGTCACATATTAGGCATGGAATTAGAACCATGTAGCATTCAGGTATCATGTGCTTATAACATAGGAATCTAAGCATGTAACAGTGGTCATGTTGAGATGAGAAACACCAACCCATAAACGAGTAAGTATACTAGTTGCATAAGTATCACATAGAGTCACACAGGAGGAAACAGGAGACATATTAGGCTAAGAGGAAGAGCAGGGACATGATAATTACATAAGACTCTAAAAGTTATAGGGAATCACATGGAGAAAGCAGAATAGCAAAAGGGAAAGGACATTATAGAGTCATGTTATATACATGGTAGGCAATAGAACCATAAAATAAAACACAAAAGGAACAACAAGTACATAATCATAAGCTGAAACATGATGTGGGGGGAGGGGGGGGAGGGGCTTGTAAACTTAAATTAGGAACATACCGGTAAAGGTTATAGAACAACAAAAGTGCAAAGATGTAGAGCAGAAACAGTAGTATGCAGAACAAGAGAACAACAGGATAGTAGTGTGCAGAAGCAAGAGAGAGCAACAAGGATTACTCAGTCTTGGCTTTTAGCCGACTGACTAGTCCATAACCAATGTAAAGAGCAAGAAAGGGTGTGTATGGAAACAAAGAGGATTCAGAACAATGTTAATGTTCTGAGTGTTAGTATGTTTTTTGTGATATGCAATGTAAGAAAATGTATCAGTGTTTTCAATGTGTCTGCGTGTGTTATCAGTGTATGTGTCTGTCAAGAGTGTGTGTTCGTAAAGAGAGAAGACAGGGTATATATAGTTTGAAAAACAAGTAGTCACATAGGAAAAGAGTGCATAATTATGGAAATAACAACCAATTAGTATCAATTAAGACACTAGAGTCCTTAAATTAAGGAGTCAAGTTCAAACTGTGCAGTCAGGGCTAAATAAGGAAAAGAAATCAATTCATAAGACTAATTTTGCTTCATTTGGGACAAGGAAATCACATAATACAAAAATAAAGACAAATACATAGTATATAATTAAGGAAAGTTGAAATAACATTACATTCATAAAGTAAAATAGAGTATCAGTTTTGAAAATAAATTGAAGGGATCTCGGATTCAATTGCAATCACAGGGAATCCAAGAGACTTAAGGAAAGCAATCACATGAATATGGAAATAATTCAAAATTAGTACAGGATTACAGAGGGAATACACAATCATGTATTCAAGAAAAACATCACAAGCCCGGGGATTTTTTACACAGAAAGGCAGTATAAAATCAATAGGTAAACAATCAATAAGGTCTCAAATCACAAGGAATCCAGGGTTCAAAAATAAAAAAATCATGAACCCTAACAAGCTAAAACCACAGAGAAAGGATCCAAATAGGAGCAATAGTGATGAATCGAATAAGTCACGGGCAAGAGGTCAGAAACCCTAGTAGTAAAACATGTGAAATTAAGGACTCTCATGAACTCAGTAATAACTAAAGGAAATAACAGGGAAAACATGATACGAGCAGAGATTAGAAACTCTAATGAACAAAACATAGTACAGTTAAAGAAATCTTGGAGCCTTCATCGGAAACTTGCATACCATAATAGTCAAGGCAACAAGGAATCAAAAAATACTCGTATAAACATAGTATAGGTAGCTAAATCGAAAGAAGAACTGTTTTGAAAATGGGTCAAGGAACCCTAGTTTTGAAGTTGTTAAAAATGAGATTTTCCAGAGAAAACAATAGAGAAACTTCATAATATTGTAAATGCAAACAGATCTTAAAAGAAAAAACAAAGATACAGAAGTTTAGGGTTTCGTGGAACCCATAGAAGAGGGAAAACCTCATGAATGACATAGATTTAGGCCGGAGAGACTGCAAAACTTACTCAAACGGCCGAGGGTTGGCCGTACAATGGCAAGAGACTTAAAAGAGATGAGTGAACCGCTCCAGGCTCATCTGAAGAGCTTAAAGTGTCACTGAGTAAGTGAGAGGCTTGTAGATGGCCATGAGATGATGGAGAATGAAGGTTTCGGTGAGAGTCCACCGGAGAAGACGACCAGAAACCATCGGAGAAGATGAAGTCCAAGAGACTTCTAGAGAGTCATAGAGAGAGATAGAGAGATAGAGAGAGGAACCGTCTCGAAGGAAAATGAGACGGAGGGGGGGGGGGGTTAGGTGAGTTTAATTATGGTAAGGGGCATCTGGGTCGTTGATCTAATTTGATCAACGGTTCAGATTAATTCGGAACTGGGCTTGGTATGGGGTTGGTTTGGGCTAGGCCGTTTATGGGTTACAGATGGGTTTAGGCTGTGGGTTTGGGCTGGGTATAACTTAGGCTGGATTTTAAATAAGAAACTGGCTATTTGTTAAATACCCATTAAAAATAGATAGATAATTAATAAAAAATAGCTAATAATTAGATAAAATGAAATTAAGGCTAAATAAGTGAAATTAATGTAGTTAACTAGTATTTAAAATATAATATGACTAATTACTGAATTTAAATAGCATGAAATGTACAATTAGGCTATAATTGCAAAGTCATTGTAATTATAGCCAATTGGCTAATTTGTGAAATAATAAAATCTCGATTGGATTAAACATAAGATATAAATGACCTATTGAGTAAGAAAAATGATTTGAAATTGTTTGTAAAATCACTTATGCATAATTATGAATAATTATGGAACATAAAATGTTAAATAAACAGGAAAATGACTTGATAAAAATACGGAAAATTATGGAAAAATATCGATTACTGCAAAGAGGGATTCTGGAAGCTTATATGCAAGTTTGAAACTAATTTGAGGAAAAATTGGGTATCAACAGCTGCCTCTGTTTACCCGGGAAGGATGAAAGAGTTGTCGGGTAAATATACGATGGGTAATTTTGACCGAGTAGAGATAGTATGAAAGATTTAGGCTGCACCCTGGTTTCTGAGTTGCCTACATATCCCTGGTTTTACAGGAATCAGGCTTACGGGGTCGTTTGGGGAACTGGAGCAGTCCGCTCCATCCTAGCTGGCTGTCCTGGCCGGATTACCTGCAAACAAATGACAAACATTTATTGTGCGTAATTTAAACATGATGCAAGTTCCCGTTGGACTATGCATGTTGTCATCGGACGGATGGGGATGACGTCCATAGACCATGATGTCCTGGGCCATGAATCGCTTGATGCGGGATTCGCAGGTTATGAAATAATGTTCTCGGTCCATGAGGATGGTGCCTTCGAACCATGATGCCTTTGAATAATGATATGCAAGTTTAATAAAGAGATCATCGGGCCATGAAGATGGTGCCTTTGAACGATGACGCCCTTGGACAAGTTGGCGATATTTCAGCCCATGAAAAATGCTGTAGCATGATGCTAACAAGACAAAGCTTATTCTTGCAAAACTTAGAAAGGGCGGAGCTTAGCCCGAAAGGAAGCCAAAATAAGTAACGGCATGAAAAGTGGTTGCTTTGAAAAGTAAATGAGAGGTAGCATGGAACCTCGGAAGGCAGAATGGTAGCCTTATGCAATGCAGCCAATAAAAATGTAGAGAGGGAGGTAGCGTGAAACCTCGGATGGCAGAACATGAGCCTTATGCAATGCAGGAAATTAAAAATGCAAAGGGAGGTAGCGTAGAAGCTCGGAAGGCGGAACAATATCCTTATGCAATGCAGGAAATAAAAATGAAAAGGGAGGTAGCGTGGAACCTCGGAAGGCAGAACACTAGACTTATGCAATGAAAGAAATGAAAATGCAAAGGGAGGTAACGTGGAACCTCGGAAGGCATAACAATAGCCTTAAGAAATGCAGGAGATAAAAATGCAGAGGGAGGTAGCGTAGAACCTCGGAAGGAAGAATAGTAGCCTTATGCAGGGAATAACATGATAGTAAGAGTTCTTATCTTGTGATGAACAACGGCTATACGATTGTTGCGAAGGAAGCGTTGTTTTGCGATGATAGTAAGCGTCGGCATGTGCGACGCGTTTGAGAGCGTGTCTTTGAGAGATATACGTCATGTGGGGGATAATAATATGTTTAGGGCTTTTGCCGTCTTCGTGCTTGCATCCAAAGAAAAATTGTGAGTTCTGTAAAGGGGGGAAAGGTCAGTTCGCATTCCCGCTGGCTTTACTCGCTCGCTTGATCATGATATATCATTGGGGTAGCGTTTGCTAAACAAGCTGTTCAAAAAAATAGATATGCGTGATTTTCAAAAGATATAATATAAGCATATAATTTAAAATATTTTTTAGATGAACCGACGACTGTGACGCGGTTCGAGACATTACAACTTTTCTTGCCACGAAATTTTGAGGTTCCTCCTCAAAATTCTGCCCCGGTTTAATGGGTGAATACTTCTGGCGGTTGCTTGTGCGGCGATTGGCTGAACTTCCTTTAGAATTTTGAGGGTCCTCCTTAAAATTCTGCCCCAATTTCCATTAGTGGGAGGAAACGAGATTTTTGTTAAATTGTGACCGAACCCATAGGGCTGCCTACGTATCCCCTCTTAAACGGGAATCAGGTCAGGCGTAGCTCAATCTTTAATATTAAGGAAAGCATAAAGGGTTACACATAGTAGCGCTTGACTGCATCTGAGTTGATTAGTTTTGGCCAAATTTCTCCATCCATTTCAGCGAGTATAAGTGCTCCTCCTGTCAGTACTCTATTACCCATGTACGGACCCTGCCAGTTGGGAGAAAATTTTCCTTTGGCCTCATCCTGATGTGGAAAGACTTTCTTTAACACCAGCTTCCCCGGTGTGAATCGTCTCTGCTTGACTTTCTTGTTGAAGGCTCTGGTCATCCTGTTCTGATATAATTGGCCATGACAGACTGCGTTCATTTTCTTTCCGTATATGAGGGCTAGTTGTTCATAAAAACTACTTACCCATTCTGCGTCGCTGAGCTCAGCTTCTTGTATGATTCTCAGAGATGGAATCTCAACCTCGGCAGGAATAACAGCCTCTGTACCGTAAACCAACATATAAGGAGTTTCCCCGGTTGACGTGCGGACTGTGGTGTGATATCCCAACAAAGCAAATGATAACTTCTCATGCCACTGCTTATGCTTTTTATCATCTTTCTCAATATCTTTTTGATGTTTTTGTTGGCAGCCTCAACAACTCTGTTCATCTGAGGTCTGTAAGTTGTGGAGTTCTTGTGTTTGATTTTGAATGTTTCACACATGCCTTTCATCAAGTCACTGTTGAGATTAGATCCATTATCGATGATGACTGATTTTGGAACTCCGAATCGACAACAATGTGGTCGCGGACGAAATCGACCACGACTTTCTTAGTAACCGCTTTGTAGGATGCTGCTTCGACCCATTTGGTGAAATAATCAATGGCAACCAGAATGAACCTATGTCCGTTAGGGGCGGCAGGCTCGATTGGTCCAATAACACCCATGCCCCATGCGGCGAATGGCCATGGTGAACTTGTTGCATTAAGCTCACTCGGAGGTACCTTTATCATATCCCCATGTATCTGACATCTGTGGCACTTTCGGACATAGAGGATGCAGTCCATCTCCATGGTCATCCAGAAATAACCTGCTCGAAGTATATTTTTTACCAAAACAAAACCGTTCATATGTGGGCCGCATGTCCCAGCGTGAATTTTCTCCAATAATTTTGATGCTTCCTTTGCATCAACACACCTTAATAGCCCCAAATCGGGAGTCCTCCTATACAGGATTCCTCCGCTGTGAAATAAATTGTTGGATAATCTCCGAAGTGTGCGTTTCTTAGTGGTATTTGCAAGCTTTGGGTATTCTCCTTTTGCCAAGTACTCCTTGACATCATGAAACCAAGGATTTCCGTTCGCTTCTCCTTCAACATGGGTACAGTAAGCTGGCTGATTGTGGATTTTCACTGGAATAGGATCAATGAAATTCTTATCTGGATGTTGGATCATGGATGACAGAGTAGCCAAAGCATCAGTGAACTCATTCTAGATTCTGGGGACATGCCGATAATGTTGACCGGTTTCTGATATCAGGACTGCCACAATACCAATCCCTTAGAAGTTTGGTGCTCCATCGAAGAACATCCTCCAACCGTCGTAGGATTTTGCAATGTCTTCTCCTAAGAATGATACCTCTTCATCGGGAAAATACATTTTTAATGGTTCGTATTTTCCGTCCACAGGATTTTCACCAAGATGTTCTACTAATGTTTGTCCTTTGACAGCCTTTTAAGTTATGTAAATAATGTCGAAATCGCTCAGCAGGATTTGCCACTTGGCTAGCTTGCCTGTGGCCAGAGCGCTCCTACCGTCCTCCAGCCATTCACAGTCCATCCAGTGGTTACTCCAGCCATTAGAGATCCTCCAGTTACTATTTCAGTGCTGTGACAGATGATTCTCATCGCACTCCAGCAATTCGGGACTCTTACTCTTCAGGCCAGCAGGGTATGTCACATCTGAGATGTTACGAGTGTGGGGACTTAGGCCACATGAAGAGGGATTGCCCCCTCTTTAGGGGCAAGGCCGTTCAGCAGAGTCACCTATGGGTCCCGCACCAGTAGTCCGACCACCTAGAGGTGGAGGTCAGATTGGCAGGGGCCGTCCTAGAAGGGGAGGCCAGTCAGGAGGGGGTCATTCAGCTCCAGCTCTTCCTGGAGGAGCTCAGTCATCAGGTGCTACAGCCAGGTTCTATGCTATTTTGACCAGGGCGGACGCAGTGGCCTCAGACGATGTGATTACAGGTATTATTTTAGTCTGTGGTAGAGAGGCTTCAGTGCTATTTGATCCAGGGTCTACATATTTATATATCTCAGCATTATTTTCCCATTCTCTGGATGTTACTTGTGAGTCCTTTGGTTCTCCATTGTATGTGTCCACTCTTGTGGGCGATTCTGTAGTGGTAGACCGGGTCTACCGAGGTTGTGTGATTACTTTTTGTGGGCTTGAGACCAGGGCCGACCTATTATTGCTTGATATGGTTGATTTCGAGGTTATTTTGGGCATGGATTGACTATCTCCTTATCATGCTGTGTTGGATTGCCATGCCAAGACAATTACGTTAGCCATGCCGGAGTCGCCGAGATTGGAGTGGAGGGGTCCTTCAGTTAGTGCATTCAGTAGGGTAATTTCTTTTATGAAGGCTCGGCACCTGGTCGAGAAAGGGTGTTTGTCTTACCTTAATTATGTGCGGGACACCACCGCCGAGTCTCCTAACATTGATTCACTACCGGTTATTCGGGAGTTTCCAGATGTGTTTCCTGCAGATCTTCCAAGCATGCCTCCAGATCGAGATATTGACTTCTGTATTGATTTGGCTCCAGATACTCATCCTATTTCCATTCCCCCTTATCGTATGGCTCCTAAGGAGCTAAAGAAGTTGAAGGAGCAGCTTTAGGAGTTGTTGGACAAGGGGTTCATCAGGCCGAGTGTGTCCCCGTGGGGTGCTCCAGTCTTATTTGTGAAGAATAAGGATGGGTCTATGCGAATGTGCATTGACTACCGCCAGTTGAATAAAGTGACCATCAACAATAAGTACCCTCTACCACGCATTAGTGATTTGTTTGATCAGTTGCAAGGTGCTCGTGTGTTTTCTAAGATTGACCTGAGATCGGGTTATCACCAGTTGAGGATTCAGGCTTCAGACGTTTCGAAGACTACATTCCGCACCAGATATGGTCACTATGAGTTTCTAGTGATGTCCTTTGGCTTGACTAATGTCCCAGTAGCATTTATGGATTTGATGAATATGGTATTCAGGCCGTATATTAACTCTTGCGTTATTGTTTTCATTGATGATATATTGATCTACTCACGGAGCTTGGTTGAGCACGAGCAGCATTTAAGAGCTGTGCTTCAGACCTTGCGAGAGCAGAAGCTATATGCTAAGTTCTCCAAGTGCGAGTTTTGGCTGGAGTCCGTGACATTCCTGGGGCATGTGGTTTCAGGAGAGGGTATCAAGGTTGATCCTCGGAAGATAGAGGCAGTTCAGAGTTGGCCGCGTCCTACCTCAGCTTCAGAGATAAGGAGCTTTCTAGGTTTAGCAGGCTATTACCGTCGGTTCGTGGAGGGGTTTTCTTCTATTGCAGCCCCATTGACCAGATTGACTCAGAAGAATGCCCCGTTTTGATGGTCAGACGATTGTGAGGTGAGGTTTCAGAAGCTCAAGGCAGCATTGACTTCAGCGCCAATTCTATCATTACCTTCTGAGTCAGGGATGTATACTGTATATTGCGATGCTTCACGCGTCGGGTTAGGATGTGTGTTGATGCAGGATGGCAGAGTGATTGCTTATGCTTCGCGCTAGCTGAAGGTTCATGAGAAGAACTATCATGTGCACGACTTGGAGTTGGCAGCAATTGTTCATGCTTTGAAGATTTGACGACACTACTTATATGGCGTGTGTTGTGAGGTCTACACTGATTATCGCTGTTTGCAGCATTTATTTAAGCAGAAAGACCGTAATCTGAGGCAGCGAAGATGGCTTGAGTTGTTAAAAGACTATGATCTTACTATTTTGTACCACCCGGGCAAGGCGAATGTAGTGGCAGATGCTTTGAGCAGGAGAGCAGCGAGTATGGGCAGTTTAGCTTACATTGCAGCGGAGGAGAGACCTCTAGCCTTGGACATTCAGTCCTTGGCCAATCGCCTGGTGATATTGGATCTTTCTGAGCCTCGTCGAGTTCTAGCTCATGTGGTTTCTCAGTCTTCGTTATTGGGAGAGATCAAGGCTCGACAGTTTGATCACCCGTGTTTGGCACAGCTTCGAGATACCGTGGTCCAAGGTAGGGCCAATGATGTTACCTTGGGCGAAGATGGTGTTCTGAGACTCCAGGGAAGATTGTGTGTTCCTGATATTGATGGCCTGAGGGAGAGGATTCTAGCATAGGCGCACAGTTCGAGGTATTCTATTCATCTAGGGGCGACGAAGATGTACCGTGATATGAGGCAGCATTACTGGTGGAGGCGGATGAAGAAGGATATTGTGCAGTATGTAGCTCGATGCCTTAATTGTCAGCAGGTCAAGTACGAGTATCAGAGCCCAGGGGGCCTACTTTAGAAGATGCCCATTCCGGAGTGAAAGTGGGAGCGCATTCTTGCCTTCGGCGGAGTTTGCGTACAATAATAGCTATCAGTCCAGCATAGAGATGGCTCCATTTAAGGATATGTATGGTCGGCGATGTCGTTCTCCCATTGGGTGGTTTGAGCGTGTCGAGGCCAAGTTATATAGCATAGATATGGTGAGAGATGCCTTGGAGAGAGTGAAGGTGATTCAGGAGAGGCTTCGCACAGCTCAGTCTAGGCAGAAGAGATACGCGGATCAGCGGGCGCGTGATATAGCATTCATGGAGGGAGACAAGGTCCTGATGAAGGTTTCGCCGATGAAGGGCGTCATGAGATTCGGGAAGAAAGGCAAGCTAAGCCCCAGGTTTATTGGTCCTTTCGAGGTGTTGAAGCGGGTCGGAGAGGTTGCTTATGAGCTTGCTTTACCTCCAGCCTTATCAGGTGTTCATCCAGTTTTCCACGTATCCATGCTTCAGAGGTATCTCACCGACTTCTCTCACGTGATTGATTATAGCACTATTCAGTTGGACGAGCAGTTGAGTTACAAGGAGGAGCCAGTGGCCATTATTGATAGACAGGACCGCCAGTTGAGGTCCAAGACAATTTTTGCGGTTAAGGTTCAGTGGAGGGGCTAGCTAGCCGAGGAGGCGACTTAGGAGTCCGAGGAGGACATGCGGAGCAGATATCCATAGCTTTTCAGCACTTCAGGTATAATTCTAGACCCGTTCGAGGACGAACGTTTGTTTTAGAGGGGGAGAATGTGACGACTCGGCCGGTCGTTTTGTGTATTATGACCCTGTTCCCTTAATTGAAACCTTCCATAGCGGATACTCGTGCTTTATGACTTGCGGGAGCGGGTGGTTCGGGATTTGGAAATGATTTGAGTTGTTTAGGAACACTTGGTTCCTTAAGGTTGGCCTATTTGGCCAAGTTTGACTTCGGTAAACATTTTGAGCAAACGACCTCGGAATCGAGTTCTGACAGCTCCAGTAGCTCCGTATGATGATTTCGGACTTGGGCGTATGTTCGGCTCGGGTTTCTGATGACCCGGGAGCATTTCGGCGCCCCTAATGGAAATCAGGATTTCCTTAAGTTTGGAATTTGGATTGAAATGGGACTTTATGCTATCGAGGTCCGAACGGAATTTTAAGACCGGGAATAGTTCCGTATAGTCATTTATGACTTGTCTGCAAAATTCGAGGTCATTCCGAGTAGTATAGACCCGTTCAGCGTCATGAAATGAATTCTAGAAATTTCAAAGTTATTAAGTTATGATTTCAGGGGTTTTGGAGGGTGATTTTAAGTTTTAGCGATGTTATGAGTGTTCTGTAGGCTCGAGCAAGTCTGTATAATGATTTGGGACCTGTTGGTATGTTTTGATGGGGCCTCGAGTGGGCCCAGGTTCCTCCCGGACCCCGCACAAGGCCAAAAACCAGCAAAAACCATTGCTGGTGCAGCTACTTCTGGTGTGACCGCACCTGCGGTCTCTCAGTCGCAGGTGCGAGACCGCACATGTGGTCCAGCCTTCACAGGTGTGACCCCCATCGCAGGCGCGACTCTTCTTCCACAGGAGCGGGACCTCTGGTGCAGACTCCTTCTCCGCAGGTGCGATGCCCAGGGTCCTAGGCCCTTTTCCATAGGGGCGATGATGTTCTCGCAAGTGCGAGACCGCACCTGCGGTCCCAAGGTCGCAGGTGCGGAAATCACTGTTGCCAGCCCCTTTTAATGTCCAAAAAATGGTATTTCTTCATTTTTACCCACCATCAACCTACATTAGAGAGCATCCAAGTTTGAGCAACACCTCCCACGACCATCCACTGTAGAGGTAAGTAATTATCTTATATTTTTCACTACTATGCATAGAATTCAACGAGTTTAATTCCTAAAGAATCAAAAACCATAAAATTTTGACAGAAATTCTAGGAATTTGAATAAATTGGTTAATTATTCATTTGAGGCTATGAATCCTTGAATAAATCACATAACTTGGATCCTTAAACTTTGGGTAGGTGATTCCTTCAAGAATTTTCGAAATCCAAACGTGTGGGCCCGGGGTCGAAAGTCAAGAATGCTTAAATTTAGGATTTCTTGTTAATTCTTCTTCTTGGAACCTAAATTAATTCAATTATACCATGATTCGTTAGTTGCGAGCCGACGAGGGTGAATTTCGGAGATTCGGGCGCATCCTTGATCCGAGGGGTGATATCGTCACGAGCTGAGTCTCTTTTCCAAACTTGTAAGGTGTAAATGTCCCCGTAGGTTCCTTGTTTGCTATGTGTACATGTTTAGGGGGCCGCGTACATACCAAGTGACGAGAGTCCGTACGTGGAGACTATATTGCTATGTTGGGTAGCCGTAGGACCCACAAGCATGCCATTTCGTGCCTTATTTGATCAACTGTATGTATTATAAATTGTGTTTATTGTTGAAATGACATGGGAGATGTAAAAATATGATGATGTAAATCCTAATTGGCCGTCAGTGATATGATATTGACAAAATCCTGTTGAGTTCACGGGCGAGTCGGTACCTGTGGGTACCTATATGTGAATATTATTACTATCGAGTCAGGACACAAGTCGCAGGCATGATGCGCGATCATGGGCAGCTTATTACTATCGAGTCAGCACACGAGTCACAGGCATGATGCGGCATCGTGGGGAGCTTATTACTATCGAGTCAACACATGAGTCGCAGGCATGATGCGCGATCGTGGGGAGATTATTACTATCGAGTCAACACACGAGTCGCAGGAATGATGCGCGATCGTGGGGAGCTTATTACATCGAGTCAGCACACGAGTCGCAGGCATGATGCGCGATCGTGGGGAGCTTATTACTATCGAGTCAGCACACGAGTCGCAGGTATGATTCGCGATCGTGGGGAGCTTATGACCTCAGTCCTTATGACCTACCTTATGACTCCGGCCGGTTGTCTTGTCCGTGTCGGTATATATACACTTGAGTCTGGTTCACATATGAGAGTATTGGCAAGGTATTGTTGAATAAGAGTAATTGGTACTTGGTGCTCTTACTTGTGTTACATTATGTGTTCATATACTTGCTGCTTACTGCTTCGCATGCCTATTGCTTAAGCCTTATCTCATTCTATATTATGTTGCTGGACCTTAGTGAGTATCTAGTCGACCTCTCGTCACTACTTCTTCGAGTTTAGACGGGATACTCACTGGGTACATATTTATATATATGTACTCATGCTGCACTTTCTTTCCTTTTCTGTACTTGACTGTAAAGGTCTGGAGGCTGGTCCATCTGATTTCCAGGTCGGTGCTAGATATTGATAGCGTGGTCATACTTCATGGTGAGCTGCGTTCCTAGCAACTTCCTAGCAGCACCCTGGAGTTTCTTTTGTTATACTCTCTGTCTATTTCATTCAGACTGAGACCCTGTATATATTGTAGTCATTGTATATTCAGTAGTTGCCCGTGACACTAGTTCCTGGCACACACGCGGTATATATTTTGGGTTTTGGGTTGTATAACTATGTATATGTCTTATTTCGGCCTTGTATTTACTATGATTTTACCTTCACTCAAGGCTAGTGTCATGTTAGTTGTTTTAAACTGGTAATTATTGACTTGTTCGGTCGAATGGGAAGGGTATCACTTAGTGAAGGTTATATCGGCTTGCCTGACCCCGTTGTTGGGCGCCATCGCGACTTGAATTAGGATTTGGGTCGTGACAAAAGCACTGCCTTTCCTTGCATGAGGCTAAGCACTGCCTCCATCACTGCATAAGGCTAAGCACTACCTTCCTTTGCATGAGACTAAGCACTGTCTCCATTCATTTCATGAGGCTAGGCACTGCCTCCATCATTGCTTAAGGCTAAGCACTGCATTCCTTCGAATAAGGCTAAGAATTGTCTCCATTGCATCGCATGAGGATAAACCTTGCCTCCGTCATCGCATAAGGCTAAGCACTACCTTTCCTTGCATGAGACTAAGCATTGTCTCTATTCTTTGCATGAGGCTAGTCACTTCCTTCATTATTGTGTAAGGCTAAACATTGCCTTCCTTTGCATGAGACTAAGAATTTTCACCACTGCATCGCATAAGGCTAAACACTGTCTCCGTCATCGCATAAGACTATGCCCTGTCTTTCCTTGCATGAGACTAAGCACTGTCTCCATTACTTTGCATAAGGCTAAACGTGGACTTTCCTTGCATGAGACTAAGCATTGCCTCCATTATAGCATAAGGCTAAGCAATGTCTTCCCTCGCATGAGGCAAAACACTGTCTCCATTACATTTGCATGAGGCTAAGCATATCCTCCATCACGGCATAAGGCTAAATGCTTCCTAACTTTGTATAGGGCTAAACATTTCCCTAATCACATACAAGGCTAAGCATTTCCTTTGTTTCGATATCGCATACAACTAAGCACTATCTATTCCCTCTATCGAACGATCGACATTTTTGCATTTTTGCATTTATGGGCTGAAACATTGCCACATTGTCCGAAGGCATCATAGTCTGAAGGCATCATCCTCATAGCTCGAAGACATCATGCCATGGCATGAAGATCTCTCAAAATTTCACATCATTGTCATAGTCCAGAGGAACCATCCTCATGGCCCGGGGAAACCATTTCATGGTCTGTGAATCCCTTATCATACGCTTCATGGCCCAGGACGTCATGGTCTAAAGACATCATCCTCATCGTCTAAAGAAACCTCTCATGGTCTGCAGGGAATTTTCATCATGTTTAAATATTCAGAATAACCCTGTATATGTCCGCATGCATCGTGTTTTAAGTTTTGAAAGTAACTTCGGAGGTAACAGTACTACAAATAGGATCAATTTTTGCTCCGGTCCCGTTCACATCCTTCGATCATCTCAAACATAACAGATGATCATCAATTGATTACCCTTTATCCTGTAACCTTTCAAATATTTGCCTTATACATCCGTAAGATTCAAATTCTCTTTCATAGCTCCATCCAAAATTATCCGACATTATCATATCCAAAAGACCCACTTTCAAAACACACGACCACTCTTATAACAACTCCATCGATTTCGTTCGCCCTTCAATCCGAAACTACATGGATTGATTCCCGTAACACCAGGGATATGTAGGCAACTCAAGAACCAGGGTTCAACACCCATTGTTTTTGAAAACACATCATCCTCACTCATTTCAGACAAAATTGGTCATCATTTTATTTATCCAACAACTCTTTCATCATTCCCAGGTAAAGAGGGGCGGCTGTTAATGCCCAATTTTGCCCTCATATTTTTATAAACATCATATATACTTTCAAACTATCTGTGCATCATCACCAATTTACAAGAGTCATACAAGTATCTTCTATAATTCTTCATAATTTTAAGGCTTTAAAATTGATTTTCTTGCATTTAAGTTGTTCAAAAAATTATTAATTATCCTTAGAAAATATTTATATGATGAATTAATCATCCAAATTTATTATTACACCTACATATATGTTTTATAACATTTTACTTCATTTTCATATAACAAAGTTAACTTTTTTGAGCTATTTACAGAATTTTTACAATTATAGTCTATGTTTTGTACATAATTACATTTATTATTGAAAGAATTCGAGGGTCCACCACATAATATAGAGAACCAGGTTCTCTATTAGTTTCCACGGATTAGATACACACATCAGAAAGTAAATAAGACTAAGAGTTTTTATGTGGAAAATTCTCAACTCACGGGATCAAAAACCACGACCTACCTTTGTAGGATTTCAACTTCACTACTGAGCAAAACATTAAGATTACAACCTATTGTAATCTAGGAATTAACTCCTTAATCCCTCACTAACTTGTAACACTCCTATTACAAGCCACTTTGTAATACCTCTATTACAAAGACTTTACAACTTGACTAACTCTAGCCAAGACAGAAAAATAGGGGTTTATGATTTACAAAGAGTTTCCTACAAAATGTTTCAAAGTAAGCTAAGTAGGAATTACAAGAATAACGTTAACAAAGTTACAAATCAACTAAGGACATACAATCACTTGATATAGGGAAATGGTTCGTAGCAGTGGTGTTCTTTATTCTTGATGCACTTAGGAATTGTTAACGGGATGATCAATCATAATTGGAGTGTTGAGTAAATTCTTTGAGTGTTCAAGTGATATTTTGTAATTGGTTTAATGTTAATATAACATTTATGACATCACTTGAATGATGTAAACAACTTGGGTACAAGGTCCTTCCCAATGGAGGTGACTACTGCACTATGATGTACTGTTGCGTGTGCAGGCAGTCACTTTCGAGCTGTTGAGAGTTGACGAGTACGATCACCAGGGGACTTGAAGTCCATATGTTCCTCGTGTTGATTCTATAACTTCTAAAAGACTGACAAACATCTCCAACTTATGTCTTGTTATTTCCATACGCTTGAGAATGTGGACCAAATGTGTATCAGGTTCCTTATCTGGTTCTTGACATTAAGTTTGTTAGATCATAAAAACATAAAACAAGGTACTTATAACTTATCAATTTCCCCCCTTTTTGATGATGACAAACTTATAATTGAAAATCCCATGAAGAGCCACAAAGAACAAGACGGTGAACTAGGATGACCATTGAGTTTCCCCCTAAATTTGTGTTCCCCCTTAATCAGTGCACATCATTATTCAAATATACATATTCTTTCCCCTTTTGGCATCATAAAAGAAGAAAACTAAGTAAAAGCAATAAGAAGTCCAGCGTGGTTAACTCCTGCCACTTGTGTGCACACAAACATGATAGAAAACATAGACAAAAGAGCAATTGTACACACAACAAAAGGGGAGAAGCTTCCATAAACCAATTTGGATTTTACAACGGGAGCAGACTCAGTGTTACCATCAACAATTCAAAAAAAAAAAAAAAGTACCAACCAAAACAAAAATGTCATCAGAAATAATCATAAGAGACGGACACTGGAAAACTTGACACTAAAAGGGTAACTGCTTAGGGGGCATTGGAGGAAAAAGGCTTAGAGTAGGGGGCAAGGGTTTTGAAGACTAGATCAATGCGAGCATTCGTGGACATTTTCTCATGGAGCAGTCTTTCTTTCTGTTCCTCCACGTGTTTCTTGAGGTCAGCATTCTCCTTAGTCAGACGAGCAACCTCAGAGCTGTGAGAACTACTAGAACTAGGTGACTCTTGAAGCTGACTAAGCCGACTCTCAAGAATTGCGTTCCTCACCTTTAACTTCCTAATCTCTTCTATAGCACTATTCTGAGCATTGATCAGTTGAGAGATAGTAGAAGTGCTTCCAACTCCTCCAACCTTGTCAATACACTCGCACTCTTCTAGAGTTGTCTTGGAGAAGGTTTACTTCTTAGTGTCCACTTTGGCTTCTCATAGAGGGACATCTAAGAACTCAAAAACCTTGGTGAGAAGGAACCCATAAGGTAGCCCATGATTACAATCTTTGAAGTCTTCCACTTTTTGCACATGCATAATCATTATCCCAGGCAGATTAATGGTAGTGAAGCCATCCCAGGCTTCCATGAGAAACATATCAACTTTTGAGGTAATGGATCTCCTCTCAGCACGGGGAAACAACACTTTGTTTACCATCTCAAACAATAGCTGATATACTGGAAGGAGTGCCTTCTTACGCACATGTTCCCCATGTTGCATTGCCTAGTCCTTAACTATGGCATTTCTGAAATTGGAAGAGAAGGCTCCTTGGGATGATGAAAACCCATCAGCAGGCACACCCAGAATTGACCCCAACAAGGCAGAGTCCAGCACTATGTCAACCCCATTCACAAACAAACAGATGTGATCATCTTCAACTTCAAAGAAGTCGGCACAGAAGCTCCGCACTTCCTCCTAATACACTTTTGTAACATCATTTGTAAAAAAATGTTTCCATTGTTGGAATTCACAAATATTCACTAACTTCCGCATCCCGGCAAGCTCCAAAATGTCAGGGGCAAAACTGCGGCCCCACTGTACCGTCTGATTTCTAAACTTTCCTTGCCCAGAAACTCCAGGACTCGTCAACCTTTGCTTTCTCGAAGGAACCAGGTTCCTCATCAATATCAACTTTTCTTTTCACAGACTTGCGAGTACACTTTGCCTTTTCAATGGACTTTGCAGACATATGTTTACCAGACTCTTCCACCACTTCATCATCAGATTTTCCACCACTTTCTTTCAATATCTTATCACCAGAATCCTCCACCAACTTTTCACTAGAAACAACATCAACGCTCTTGGTTGGACTCTCAACACTTAGAGAAGTTTTCTTTTAGGACTTGGAGAGAAAGTACTTCTTCTTTGAGTGCTTATGAGTCAAGGAATTAGGTTCCTCTTCTACTTCCTTGTCCAAATTCATAACAAGCACGACCGTCTCATGTACAACATACCCATCCTTCACCAGCTTTCTCTTTCTTTGACTACCTTGACTTTTCTTAAGAGAAAACTTAAGAGCCTCCTTATTTTGCAACCTTGTAGTGGGTTGCTTAGGAGTTGTATCTGGAGTTGCAAATGGATTACTCGTAGCCTTGATAAAGCTAGCAATCACAATATCGTCTAAATATTCTTCACTATTAGACCGCATCTCAGGCACTACCATAGATAGAGGCTCAGCATAAAAGTGGGGAGATGGAGCAGGATCAACACTGACCTGGGCTCTTGAGATGAACCCTGAGTTGGATCCTCTGTGGAGGGACATGTCAATAATTACGTACCCTAGTAGTATCATCTTGTGCAGATTGTTCAACTAGCACAAGCTCTCTCCCTTCTACTACGGCCTGAGGCTCTTCGCCTTGAGGCTCAGACCCATCCACACCTCCTTCAACAAAAAACCCTTCAATAGCTATAGGGAGCATGTTTTCTATTGCCTCTTTCTCTCCTGGTTCGATGGAAATCTCAGCAGAAGGAGGAGTATTACCTGTAAACTCAAGGCATGTATTGGTTGAGTCAACATTGCCAGGACCTGTCTTTTGGCTTGCACTTGAGTCTTCTTTCATAGAGAGACTGGAGATTTCCTGATTTCCCTCTTCGACCCCATTACCATGTTCACCATGTTTTCCTGACCAGACATGAGGAGAGCTGGTAGCCACAAACATTTTCGGAGTCGAGGATTTACGACTACGATGAGAACTACAACTAGAGTGGGTAGATGAGGAGACTGAGTGTGGGGGAGACTCTACTCTAGAGTTTGGACTAGTGGTGGTGTTGGGTGAGGATTCTAATATTGAAGTATCAACTGCAGAGGACTCGATGGGGTTGTTCCTGAGAACATTAGATTTTTCTTGATTCTCGGTCATGGTGGACTTTACTGGAGAGATTAGTGGTTTGGTAAGAGAGAAAGAGAAGTGAAAATTTTGAAGTTTGATGTGAGGAGTTGTGATATTGATATATGTATTTATGAGAGATGAGGTACCATTTAAGAAAAAGCGGCAGTTTTGGGAGGTGGGTCGCTCATAAATGGGTGAGACGTTTTGGTTCAAAAGACGCAAAGGAAAGAAACTGACACACTGATGGTGTGGAATTGTTTTTATCTGTTCAAAAACTATGCATGAGAGAACAAAGAAGCTACTAACATATTACAGGAGAACCAAGTTCCTTGACAAATCTTATAAGTGTAAGTTTAACCCCTTTTACCAGCATGCACTACATCAGTTGCTCTATAATCATCATGCGTGTCTACCTGTAACGGTATAGAAAAGAGATAGGTTTTTCCATAAAACACTTTTAGCTAATTATACATGTACATTTATTTCATAGCTAATCATTGGGGGACCAGGTCCTCAGTTAGGTTTTATCAACCCCTATGCCAGGCGATTTCTTTCAAAGTGTTCTCTACTTAGGGCTTTGGTGAAAATGTCTGCAATCTGATCTTCAGTGCTGCAAAACTTCATACAGATTAGCCCTTTTTCAACATTGTCTCTGAGTAGATGATGGGGTGCATCAATGTACTTGGTCCTCTTATGTTGTACTAGATTTTTGGCCATGTTGAGTGTACTTGTATTGTCGCACATGAGGGTCACACAATCGGAGAATACTCCAAAGTCTTCCAAGTGTTGTTTGACCCACAACAATTGAGCACAACAAGAGGCAACTGCTACATATTCTTCTTCTGCAGTTGAGAGTGCCACTGAGTTTTGCTTCCTTGTTCCCTATGGGATGAGACAGGAACCCAGAAAATGTGCCATTCCAGACGTGTTTTTCCTATCCACCGGATATCCTGCATAGTTAGCATCAACATACCCACCAAGATCAAAGTTGTCACATGAAACCAGGTCATGCGTTCCTTTGAGATATACCAATATTCGGTTAACATCCTTCAAATGAGACTCCTTTGGATTCGATTGGAACCTTGCACAAAGACCCACGCTAAACACAATGTATGGTCTGATTGTAGTCTGATACAAGAGTGACCCTATGATGCCTATGTACATTGTCTGATTTACAGGGGAACCAGGTTCATCCATGTCTAGACGCGTAGTTGTGGCAATGAAGGTGTCTATAACTTTTGATGCTTACATTTCGAATCTTTTTCGTTGCTCTTCGATGTACTTCTACTGACTTATCAATGTTCCCTTTTGAGAATGCTTTACTTGAAGTCCCAGAAAGAAATTTAATTCTCCCATTATACCCATCTGAAACTGACTCCCTATGAGTATTGCAAATTCTCTACATAGAGAGTCAATTGTGGCCCCAAAAATGATATCATCAACATATACTTGCACAATCAACAGGTTCCTCCCTCGTTTTTTCAAAAAGAGCGTGTTATCAATATTCCCTCTTGTAAAGTCATTCTTTAGAAGGGATTCTAACAATCTTTCATACCAAGCCCGGGGAGCCTGCTTTAGCCCAAACAATGCCTTGTCCAATTTGAACGCATGCTTAGGATGCTCGTGATACTCAAATCCAAGAGGCTTCTTGACATAACCTTCTTCTTTTAGAAAATCATTCAGAAATGCACTTTTGATATCCATTTGTAACAATGTGAACTCCATATGCCCTCCGATGCATCAACTTGGGCATTCTACCATTCAACAACTCATAGGGTGTTTTGTTTAGAAAGGACCTGATCATGCACCTGTTTATCAAATAGCATGTAGTGTTGACTGCTTCTGCCTAGAAATGTTTCACAATTCACTGTAAATTAGCATTGTCCTTGCCATGTCTTCAAGAGTCATGTTCTTCCTTTCTACAACACCATTTTTTCGTGGTGTTCTTGGAGCTGAGAAGTTATTGGTAATGTCATTTTCAACATAGTATTCATCAAATCTAGCATTATCAAACTTTATCCCATGGTCCGATCTGATGCAAGCCATATTTGTTCCCATCTTCACTTGGATCTTCTTGACAAAGGAAATGAATACTTGGAAGGTCTCATCCCTTTTTCTGAGGAACAAGGTCCAAGTGAATCTTGTGTAGTCATCAACTATTACAAATATATATCTTTTTCTACCTCTTCTTGTCACCCTCATAGGTCCACATAGATCCATATGAAGAAGATCAATTGACCTTGAGGTTTTGACTTCCCTTTTGGTCTTGAATGAAGTGGCATGCTTTCCTTTTGGATATGCATTGCAGACTTTGTGTTCCTTGAAGCTTGACTTTGGCGGACCGCGAACCAAGTCCTTCTTGACTAGTTTGTTCAGTAATGAAAAGCTTGCATGTCCTAGTCTTCTGTGCCATAATTCAACATCATCATCAACATCTCCTAGACAATTGAGATCACAACTTTGCAGGGACTCAAAATCAGCAACATAGATGTTCTTGTATCTCTTGGCCACTAGCACCACTTCACTAGTCACAAGATTTGTGACTATGCATATCTTTGACAAAAATTTCACCTTGTTTCCCTTGTCACGTATCTGAGAGACACTAAGACGAATATATTTCAAACCATTAACATAGTACACATTCTTAATTGAGTGAGTGAGTGACTTCCCAATAATTCCAACTCCCAGAATGTATCCCTTTTTGTCATTTCCAAAACATACAATTCCTCCTTGCAGGGATTTTAGTGAAAGGAAATCGATTGTGTTTCCAGTCATGGGATTTGAGCATCCACTATCCATGTACCATTGTTGGTTGCTCCCCTTCACTGCTCCCTGCACAAGGAAATCAAGGGTTATATTTAGGAACACCAAACAACTTTGGGTCCCTTCTAGTGAGGAAAAGGATGAATGAGTGTTCTTTTAGTCCAGGCTGGCATCATGTGTTTTCTATATGACGGATCGGGTTCTCTAGTAGTAGTTACTTTCTTAGAAAAGACTTTGTTTTTCTGTTGGGACTGAACCCTAGCCTTGCAGGTTTCCTTAAGGTTCCCATTGTTACCACAAGGAGTACATAGCCAATTATCGGGTACAGTAACATACTTGCTATGAGAGTTGTAGGGAGTCTTCTCCCTTTGAAACCCAATTCCCTGCTTGTTCCCCCCATTTTTTATGTACATGGCATTGATAACATCAGAGGTCCAGGTCCATTTGAGTGACTTTTCAAGATCGCTCTTGAATCTTCCTAGTTCTTCCAGAAGTTGTTTGTTCTTTTCAAGTTCAACACATAGTCTAGACTTCACTGCATTCATCTCATCTTAAAACCTAAGATGTACTTCATTAGAAACTTCCTTACCTTTGTGAGGAGTCTCATGCCTACCCTCTCCTTTTAGTGCCTTAATTGTGTCATTCAGATCCAGTACTACAACTAGTAGATCATCTCTCTCAAGCTCAGTGTTAGCAGCTCTTTTGGTTAAGACATCTTTTTCTTTTTCTACACCCTTAATTGTTTCCTTCAAATCAACTACCACTACTACTAAGTAATCGCTATCAAGATCTAAGCTAGCAACGTTTTCAATTAACCTCTTTCTATTTCTTAGCACACTCAAATGTTTCCTTTAAATCAACTACAACAACTACTAGATCATCTCTTTCATGTTCTACATTTGTGATTTTTTCAGTTAGGGCAATTTTTTCTTCTTCCAATCTCTCAGTAGTTTCTTTCAAGTCTACCACAACGACTACAAAGTCATGTCTAGATGGTTCTACTTCTCCTAATTCCACAGTTAGAACATTTTGATCATTTACAAGACTGTGGCATGCATCTATTAACACATTTGCCAAAGACATTAAATTTTTAGGAGAATAAGATTTCAGATTTCTCTGAACATCTTTTCCACATCATCTTCATCGTCATCTTCTTCATCAGACTGAGCCATCAAGCCAAAAATGGAGTCATACTCAGTTGCTTCACTTTCTACTGCCATCATTAAACTCTCACCATGATCACTATCCTATTCAGATTCGCTGGAGGAATCTCCCCATGCAACAAGACCTTGTTTCACAACATTGTCAGCGACATTCTTTCTCTTGAAGCGTTTATCAGAAACCGGGCACATCTTGGCTGCTTTGTCTCTGTTGTGCTTGAACTAATCCTGCTTTAAGAGGGGACATTCCTTGATGAAATGTCATGGCTTGCAATTCCAAGTTGTTGAGATCTATTAAATCACCTTTGATTAATTGACCTTCCTCATGAAATCCATAAAAGAGAAATATGATTGGTATAAAATGATACTGTATATGGTTAAAACCGAGCTCACCCGATTTCACTGATTAACCGAAACCAGGGGGATGGATCGAAGAGCAGTCCCATAATAGATCAGATCGAGGCATGAGGATAAGGTACCGAGTTCGAGATTCGAGGAACCTGTCGAGATCGAGACCAGTAGTGATCAAGACCAAACGGGATAGACACCGAGCAAGACCGAGGATAGCATAATAACATAAAGGTGATACATCCGTGACTGGTCGAGGAGATCATGGCGAAAATCTGGGAACAGATCAAATCAAGAACGGTGGTATATCTAATCATGGGATTTCCTTCTGTAATTATAATTGTTTCATAAGTAGAATTCCTCTACTATATGAAAGTGGGTTCCAATAATATGTAATACATCTAATTATCGCATATCAAATCAATATAACACTCTTTTTTGCTTATACTCGATTGTTCATCAGTCTACATTACACTTCATTATTTTAGTATCAGCCAGTTTGAGGGCACACTAGGTCGAGGGTTTAATTGCATTTCAGCACTAGTTTGCTTTACTTTACTGTTAATTTCTGTTATTAATCATCGCATTTATTAATTGATATTAGGTAAAATCATGTGTCCTTAAAATCACTTATAAGTTTAATGGTTATCCGATTTTAGGGGTAAACTGTTTGGCGCCCACCGTGGGGCTAAGGCTAATAGTGATTGCCTAGTATTAATTCTCATAACACACACTACTTTACGCTTGTTCTCGTAATTATTTTTTATTTAAGGATCAGCATGTCGAACTCACAAGCAGTAACCACACACACCAACAACGGCCTTGGTTTTCATGGAGAAAACGACAATATAGCTGCCCCAGGGATCGAAGTACCTCAGGGTGGCCTCGAGGGAGTACCAATTGCAAATCCCGTCGATGTCAGTTCCCAAGTCTCCCTAAATGCAAATCTGGGTGTTGATCCCGAAAATAGCGTCCACAGGGAAGTGCTGTCAGGTGGTCGAGGTACGCAGGGCGGAGAAGACAGCGGAATCAGCCTTCAACTGATATTTGAAATGTTACAGGCTCAATAAGCTACTATAGCGCAACTACAAAATCAGAATCGTGCACCTAGTGAGGTCGAACCCGAGCCCTCACTAGAAGTTGTTCACATTGTCAAACTTGTACTAGAGAGGTCGAACGCCAACGAATCGGGGGTGTACCCCACCATTATGAAAATGCTCGAGGAACTCACAAAGAGAATCGAATTAGAGAAAAAGAAGATCGAGGAAAATGACAAAGAGGTAGAAACATACAACTCCCGAAATGACCAAATGTTGGGGGCACCAACGATTCCAAATGGTTTGGATTCGAAGAAGTTCGTGAAGAAGCCTTTCCCGTGCGGCTCCTAAGCTCGTCTTGAAGAAATTCAGCATGCTAGAAATCCCCAAGTAAAATGGGACCAGCGACCCTAATGAGCATGTCACTTCTTATACATGCGCAATAAAGGGGAACGATTTAGAAGATGACGATATTGAGTATGTTCTGGTGAAAACGATTGGGGAAACTTTATCAAAGGGGGCAATGATATGGTTCCACAATCTGTCGCCTAATTCCATTGATTCATTCACCATGCTTGCATATTCTTTCATCAAAGCACACGCCGGAGCAATAAAGGTCGCGACTAGCAAGTCGGACCTCTTCAAAGTTAAACAGAAGGACGACAAAATGTCAAGGGAATTGTATCTCGGTTCTTGATGGAACACATGGACCTACCCCATGTCGCAAATGATTGGGTTGTCCGAGCCTTTACTCAAGTTTTGAACGTATGATGTTTGGTAGCATCACGGTAGATAAAGTAAAATTTAATTGAGTATCCGCCGTGACCTAGGCCGATGCGCATAATTGGTACCGGTCGAAAATCAAGGTCGAGGATGATTAGTTGTGGACCCCTTCCGGTTTCATTTATCCAAATAGGCCCGTCGGTAGAATTCAAAGGGACATCGACAGAAAACCCCGATAGAACACAGATCGATATCAATTATACGGCACAAATTGTAGAAACAACGGTCCAGGACGTAACCCTGTTCGAAGGAATGATTGAGGAAAGAGCACCGGAGGGCTCATGAGTAAATGTGGCTTAGATAAACATGTCAAGCCCACAGAAGCACCACGACTATCAGAATACAACTTTAGCATTGATGCATCAGGAATTGTATCAGCCATTGGACGGATCAAAGATACTAGATGGCCTATACCCCTACAGATCCACCCGGCGCAAAGGAACCCTAATCAAATATGCAAGTAGCATGGTACTCAATGTCATCAATCAAAGGATTGTAGACAGCTAAGGGAGGAGGTAGACCATCTGTTTAACGAGGTCCATCTTCGAGACTTCTTGAGCGACCGAGCTAATAACAACTTCAGAGACATGGATGCAAATAGCAAGGATGGACAGGAAGAACCACATAACGTGATTCACGTGATCTTTGGTTGGGTTGATATTCCATAAGGACCCGTATTCAAACACACCACTCTACATCAATTTAAAGAATGGATATTACAACACATACCTCAGGAACAGAACAGCGAGACCGATGCCCTTGCAAACTTGGGGTCATCTGTCGAAGATGACGAACTTAGCTCGGGGAATGTCGTACAACTTTCGAGATTAGTGATCGAAGAAGGCCACGCCGAAATAAACTCTACAAGTCTGACTTGGGATTGGAGTAACAAGTACATCGAATACCTAAAGAACGAGAATCTTCCATCGGATATTAAGAAGTCAAGGACTCTACACACAAAAGCAGCATGGTTCACATTGGCCGAGGATGGGACGCTGTTTAGGAGAAGCATCGAAGGACCATTGGCGATATGTTTGGGACCTAGACACACCGACTACGTCCTACGAGATATTCAGGAAGGCAATTGTGGAAACTTTTCTGTTGCCGAGTCACTGGTTTACACAATTATCAGAGCAACATATTATTGGGCTGATATGGAAAAAGATACAAAAGAGTTCGTTCGGAAGTGCGGAAAATGTCAAAGATATGTGCCGATGATTCACCAGCCCAGGGAGCAACTCCACTCAATTTTATCCCCATGGTCGTTCCTCTCCCATTGGCCCCAAGTAAAGCTCATTTTAATTTGTTTATGACTGATAATTTTTCTAAGTGGGTTGAAGCACAGGATTTCGATAATGTCAGGGAAAAAGAAGTCATATACATTTAGGACCACATTATATGTCGATTTGGGATGCCTACCGAGATTGTGTGTGATAATGGAAAGCAGTTCATCATCGGCAAAGTGATAAAATTCTCGAGCATCACAAGATTAAAAGGATTCTATCGACATCATATCATCCCAGTGGGAAATGACAAGCCGAATCAACAAATAAGACCATCATTCAAAATCTAAAGAAAATATTGATCGACGCTAAAGGAAAATTGAGAGATATACTGCCCGAGGTCTTTTGGGCGTACTACATGACGTCAAAATCTAGTACGGGGGCAACACCGTTCTCTTTAGTCTATGGTGCCAAAGCACTTATCTTGTTAGAAGTCGGGGAACCTTACCTTAGGTTTCAATATGCAACGAAAGAATCAAATCACGAGGCTATGAGTACAAGCCTTGAATTTCTAGATGGAAGACGGGATGCCCCGCCCTCGTTCGAATGGCAGTACAAAAACATCGGATCGAAAAGTATTACAATAGAAGAGCCAATTATCGGCACTTTAAAATTGGGGACTTAGTAATAAGAAAAGTCACCCTCAACACTCGAACCAGAATGGAGAAAAACTTGGTCCAAACTGGGAGGGACCATATCCGGTCCTCGACATCGTCGGAAAAGTATCCTACACGATCGGCACGGTGAATGGTGAACAATTACCAAAAAATTTGTACGTTTCACTCCTCAAACTATACTACTGCTGAGGTACGACCTTCTCCATTTTAATTTATATTTCAAATTAATCGAAGACGTCGATAGATTCTTCAACACAAAATCCTTACGTCTGGAGGTACGCGTTGCACTATTTTTCCCTTAGACCGGTTTTTGTCCAAAATGGGTTTTTCCGGCGAGGTTTCTAATGAGTCAATCATTGTTCGTGCTAACTTAGAGCAATTCAACAGTATCTGAGGCTTCTTTACAATCAACCTCGAATACCAGGGGGCATCACCCTCGAATGGAAACTTTGTTGCAAGGAAAGTACTTCGTGTCAACAGGGTCTCGATAGGTAAATTTTGTAATGGCTTGATGGTCGAATGCATTGTGCCCATGTAGTTTACTCGATCCTTAACATCAAACATGTACGCATGTATAATCATTTATTAAGAAAAGTATTTTTCCTTGCCAAATATTTCATGCCTTAGATAAATTTTACTTTACAATTTCATGTTCTTGATCTATTGGGTAAACAGGCTTAAGGGACAATGACAACTGAAGTTCAAACTACTAATGCCACACTCGGGGACTGCCATTCAAAAAATAGACGTGATTGAATTACTGAAACCTCGAGATAGTAAGACTTTAAAAACGCAATCCTTGAATTTTATTGGCCGCGGCCACCCCACTCGGGGACTGACACTTCTAACAAGTTCGGAGTGTAACGGGAAAACAAGCTCAAGATCCCAGTCCCAAACTAAACAGGCTACGGCCAATTTAACACTATTCTGAGACGCCCGAATTCCATAATAAAACAAGCCTTCGAATATTTTCATAAACTGGTTAAAAAGGCTACCCTCGACAAAATTACTAAGGATTTCGATAATATCGACCATCGAAAACAATAATGGGTATAGAATTGTTCGAACTCTCGAACAATTTCTTTATTTCATGCTAAGTCATTACGAAACAAAGGGCCTATAATATCAACCCTCGAAAACATTAATGGATATAGAATTTTTCGAACTCTCAAACAAATTCCTTATTTCATGCTAAGGCATAACCATTTTGATATGATTAAACAATACAATTTTCAAGCCGAAGGGGGGGGGGGGGACCATTCATTTTTACAAAGGACACATCGGCCTAATATATAAGCCTGAGGGACATCTTTTAATTTGAGTTCGAGGAATCATCCTCACTCATTTAAAACCTAAGGGTTACCCTAATTCGAGTTCGATCAAATACTCACTCAACACTAGTTAGGTTTCGGTCAAAATACCTAAACCTCGAACCAACGAATACTATTTCAAAAGGCATAAATAAAGCAAACGTATGTATGGCATAAATAAGGCAACGTCTCACAGGACAAGATAGAAAGAAAGGAAAATTTCTTATATATATCAAAATCATTTACAAGGGCGACATGGACCGGTCAAGGTTCTGTACAAAAATTCGAAGGGTAAAATCCTAAGTTCCTAATCCTCTCCGGGAGCTGGATCTTCACCATCGGGGTCCCCTCCGCTCTAGGACCCACTCACGCTCTGGACGTCACTATCATCAGGGGAGGAGGCCAGTGCCTTAGCATCGACTACAAGCTCTTTGGCACTTTTTATCTCATCAGTGAGATCTAATCCTTGAGCATGGATCTCCTCGAGGGTTTTCCTCCGAGATTGGCACTTGGAAAGCTCGGCAACCCAATATGCTCGAGTTTGGGCAGCATCGACAATTTTCTTTCCTTGGGCTTGAGCAGCTTCAGCATTAGAATGGTAGACAGCCACGATCGCCTCCGCATCAACCTTGGCCTTCTCAGCTTTAGATTTAGACTTTGCAAGTTCGGTGGAAAATCGAGCTCGGAGCTCCTAAATTTTCTTGGCATGTGCCAAGTTCTTCCATTTCAATCCCTAGAGCTACTTTTCAGCCAAGGATATCTGAGCTTGTGCAGCCTCCTTAGAGAAGGCAAGGCGGTCCATATTTTTCTTCAACACTAAGGTCTCTGCCTTCACGACATCTACCTCTCCTCAGAGTCGCTCGATCATCTCGAGCTTCTGCTAGACATGTGAGATCGAATTATTAGCCATCACTCCCGAACCGATGCCATGAGCTTCTAATATTTTTATTACCTTCTTGGTCAGGTCATTTTGTTCCTTCGGAACCACGACTAACTCAGCTGGGAGGTCCTTGATTTCTTCCTCTTTCTGCCCACTAAGAAATTTAAGGGTATTCTTCTCCTCAGTGAGCCTTTGAATGTCGGCCTCGTACCGGCTCAGTTCTACTCGAGACCTAGAAAATTCTTCAAGATGAAACACTGAGGCCTACACAGATAAAAGGAAAAAAAATAGATAAGAAGAAAAGTACAAGTATGATATCAATAAGGGAAGTTATGGCTTGCCTGATTCAAGGCTTGTTGTGCCTCATTGAAGAGGCATGGTGCTCCCACTTCATCCATCAAGGCTTGGTCTTCCTCTGTAACTAGACCCCGAAGATGACAAGCCATCCTTACAAGGGAAGATAAAACTAAGGCATCCTTCGGGATGGAGATGACGATTTTACGTTTGATCCAGGGATAGACGTTGGGGGACAGGAACTGACCGGTCAGTCTGAAACTTGAGGAGGTCCCACCCGAATAGTATTTCCTAGTCGCTTAGGCCGGGGGAATCCTCAATCCCGGAAATATAACAAGGAAATGGGTCCTCCTCTCTGTGGGCTCTTTCTGCATCAGGAGTCTTCATGGCTTGAGCCTCCCGAATTGTCTCCTCGAAAAATAAAAGGAAGAACGGGGAGTCTCAAACTTCTATTTCCCCAAGTGGGTCTCTTTGGGCATTCTTTTCATCTCGAGGAGCCTCGAGACTAACCTCCATAGCCGATTCTGCCACCTATTCGCCTCGAGATAAGGCATCTTCACCCTTCGCCAACTCGAGGACTCTACCCAAGTCTCCTCCTAAGGCACCTTCTGCTCGGGGAAAAATGATTTTTTCTCCTACCGGCTTGGAGGTCTTTTGAGCCTCATTGTTCATATTTACTCGGGCCACTAGCCCAGAGCCGTTTTCCTCTTCTTCTTCTTCTTCCTCTTTTAGGAGTCGAATTGACTCCGCAGGTAAGGGGATGGTATCCTTTTTCGTCTTACGAGCCACTCTTTTCTTGGGCTTTGGATCCTCAGAGGTCGAGGTCCTTTTTCTCTTTTTCTTCTATACCGGCTTCGGGACTGGGATAAGAGATTATTCTTCGCTAGATGGGGGCCTCATGACTGCATCTTTACCGAGACCTGCAAGAAAAAAAGTTGAGTAAGTATTGGAGGAATGTTTTAACCAAATCATCAAATATATGAAAAGGGTTTACCATAGTTTTAGTTTTCCTACCGGTCTTTCGACAAGTCATGCCCTGCGCGCTCAACATACGTTGAAGTCGAGACCAGGTCCCTAACTCAGCTCTCGAGGTTAGGAATTGCACCGAGCATCCAGGCAGCCGATACACCATGAAAAAGAATGTCGATGAGGAAAATTGAGGAGGCAAAATAACAAATAGAAACTAATAGTAGGATCGTACATACGTTTCATATTCCACTTCTCGGGAAACAGCATCTTCTCGACTGGAAATAGGTTCTAAGTCTTCACTCGGACGAATCGATCCATCAAGCCTCGATCTTTGTCCTCGTGTATGCTGGACATGAAAACTTTGGTGGCCTGACGGTGGAGTTTTATTAGACCACCTTGGTAGAGACGGGGGATGTATAACCTGATGAGGTGGTCAAGAGTGAAGGGTAGCTCTTCAACTTTGCTCGAGAAGAATCGGAGCAATATTATGATCCTCCGGAAAGAGTGATGGCTTTTCTTGAGGTTCACCTAGTACTTTATACAGAAGTTCACGATGATTGGATCGAGTTAAATGTAAACACTCAAGATCCCTTCCACGTGGGTGGTAATATCCTCCTTTTGGGATGGTAATTTACCTCTTTGTTCTGCCACTTATAATCCTTCTTCACTTTATCGAGGAAATGCGTAGGTATCGAATATATGTATCTCGATAACGGATCAAAAATACCGGGGACCGACGAGGTTTTCTCGACCTTGAAATCGGATTTGATAACACCCCCCCCCCCCCCCG
>ML283227.1:38473-91361 GCA_005239495.1 Nicotiana undulata
CCCCCCCCCCCCCCAGGAATACATTCCTCAAGGCGTTGTTCCACCGGTGCTTTCCCGACTGCCGAGTGAGAGGATGAAGCGATTTCCTTTTGTGGCACAATCTTTGACGTTTTCACCATTTAGTTTTGAGGTTAAATAAAGATGAAGATGATGGGATTTGGTGTTTTAAGAAGAGGTTAACGGAGAAACATGAAGATTTGCAAATGAAGAACTTGAAAAATGCAAAGAGCTTCGAAGAGAAGAGGTTGAAAGTAAAGTTTGAAAGATGTGGAAAAGAGGCCTATTTATGGATTTCACGGAGACAGTTCAAAGTTGCTAATGGTTGACTGTCAACTAACACACATTAATAACCTGGGGAACTATACTGACGGGACATTTCGGTCACCTTTGCCGCTTACGTCACGGAGATGACGTCATGATAGGTCGAGGTAAAGATCAAAGGCTCAATTCGTTTCTTGTCATTACACTCCAAAAAATGAGGGGACTATCTGTATATGGTTAAAATCGGGCCCACCCGATTTTACTGATTAACCGAGACCAGGGGGATGGATCGAATATCGGCCCGTAATAGATCAGATCGAGCATGAGGATAAGGTACCGAGTTCGGAATTCGATGTACTTGTCGAGATCGAGACCAGTAGTGATCGAGATCAAACAGGATAGACATCGAGCAAGACCGAAGATAGCATAATAACAGAAAGGTGAAATATGTGTGACTGGTCGAGGAGATCATGCCGAAAATCTCGGAACGGATCAAATCAAGAACGGTTGTTTAGCTAATCATGTTGTTTCCTTCTATAATTAGAATTGTATCATAAGTGAAATGCTTCTACTATATAAAGGGGGTTTCTAATCATTTGTAATCCATCTGATTCTCGCATATCAAAGCAATATAACACTCTCTTTCGTGTATACTCTCTTGTTCATCATTCTGCTTTATACTTCATTATTTTAGTATCAGTCAGTTTGAGGGAATACTAGCTCGAGAGTTGAATTGCATTTCAACACTGGTTTGCTTTATTTTACTGTTAATTTCTGTTATTAATCATTGCATTTATTAATTTACATTAGGTGAAATCACGTGTCCTTAAAACCAATTATAAATTTAATTGTTATCCGATTTTAAGGGTAAACAAATACCAACATTAGATTTATTCTAAATCTGCATCGTTCTTCACATATATTCTATATATTTCTATAAAGTGAGCAATCGGAAAGGGAGGTGTCACTTCTGTTATGCCAAGAAACATATTTATCTTTTTCCTCCTTTTTTGAGTTTTTTTATCATTATTCTATCTTCATACCTCTCACCTCGTTATCTTCATAACCTATATTTCACCTCGTTATCTTCATAACCTATATTTTTAATAATCTCAATAACTCTCATGTCTTTTATATCCATAATCCCCAAATATTTATATGTAAATTTATGACAAATGTTATTTATCTTTTGTCCTTTATTTGTTAAAAATTTTATTTTCATAACTCACACCTCTTTAACTTCCAATTTTAATAATATCTATAACTCATATGCTTTTCATAACCCCCAAATATTTAATTTAAAATTTTAAGATGCCTTATGGTATTCCTCTACTTTTGCCAATATAAATTCATAATTTTTGTTTCATGGGTTACCTACTGTCACGCACCAAAATCGAGGGACGAGACCGGCGCCTAACCTGGTGAACCCAGTCAAGCGGACCTGGATTGCCTTTCCTGCCCAACGTATTACCCCGCGTTCATAACATGCATTATTTCGTGTGAGTTAGCCGATTTTAGTTTCAAAGTACATTTTACAACATATCTCCATTTGTTTTTTCTTTTAGCATTTCAACGATTGATATCCAAACATACATAATACATTCATACATTTCCAACATGATCCACGGTTCTGAGTACGTACTGTTACTACCCAAAAATACATATATACACCCACATCATGTCTACGGAGCCTCTACGAATACTAGGGATTTTACACAACTAGTCGATAACAAGGCCCCGGCTATACCTTTACAACATAAGAGAAAGAAGGTGGTATAATCCACACACGGCCTCGAGGAGAAGAGGGTCTCACCACAACTGCTGAAGAGATGAAGAGGAGGTACCACTAACGGCGGGCTGAGCTACGTGCTATGGAACCACCTACATCCATATAAAAGATGTAGCGCCCCCGGCAAAAAGGACGTTAGTACTGTGGAATAGTACTAGTATGTATGAACAAACTTTATCCCAAGTACAATCAACCAATACACAGATAAGAAGAAGGACAGTAATAGGACCAATAATCAAAACACACGGAAAGAGACAATCAAAGTCAACAATTTTACAATCTCTCCTTTTTCCTTTCCAACACCACCATATTCACGAATTTCATCAATTTCATATCAATAGTGATAAAGATCATTTTTCCACCCTTATTACCCCGGCCACCCTTATCACCACAACCCACACCTTATTACTTCGTGTTGCCGCGCGCAACCCGACCCCGCCTAACAATTTATATTTCATAACAACACCACCAATAATTTCATCACAACAGCAACAACAACAAACAATTTTATTATAAGAACTTTCCTTTCAAGGATCACAAATTCACATTTACAATTCAATCACTTGGTCCCAAAGCACCCCAAACTTTCATCAAGCTGGATTTTCATATACGAAGTGTTGCCATAACTGTCAACTTATTTATAAGACTTCACATCAGTAGCTTCAAACATTTACCGGCTTTTCTCATAATGAAGTAGACATGCCAAACACAATTTATAATCTTATCTAACACAGTGGGGTGGAAACCAATCATATTTCATATTTCAATCCCAAACAATTACATAACAAGAATTCTCCTTTCAAGGAGCACAAGTTCACATCAACAATTCGTTTATTTGGGCCCAAGGCACCCTAATTTTCACCAAGTAATAATTCATATACAAGGTATTGCCATAATCGTTCAACTTATTTACATCGTTTCATATTAATAACCTCAAACAATTACAAGCATTGCACATAATAAGGTAGGCACGCCAAATCACTGTTCACAACCTCATATAACACAGTGGAGCGGCAATCAACTAAGACAGTAAATTCACATATTTTCATACAAGTACACATACCGTATGCTCGCCACAACAAGGGGATTCTACAAGGGTTAAAGTTAGCCATACATACCTCAAAGATATATTCCTTAAGTTTATACAATACACCAACACCTCTAGCCATAACAATCTATAAGGAGATAGCGGAAATCTATTAATAATTAGGACGATTACCCATGGTGTAACTCTCTTAGGAATTTCATCAAACACCTAACATGTGAAGTAGACTACAAGGTTTAGAAATGGTAATTCCTTCTTCCCTCAACCAATTTTAACATGAACTACCCAAATTAGTTATTTAACATCACATACTACAACTTAGTCCCACATGCATGGCCTATTTCTAACCCTCACAACATATTTGAACTCTTAACTTCTTGCATGATGTTTTTGGAAGTAGAACTTACCCGGATTGAAGACAATCTATGGTTATCTTTCTTGATTCTTGAAGACTTGAGCAAGATTTGGATGATTATGAAGTTAGTCCCCTTCTTTCTCACTCTATTTTCTCTCATCTCTCTCTAAGATGAAAAGAAAATGACCCCAAATGAAGCCCCTAAACCTATTTATGAAAATGGGGTCGGGTTATAAAAATAGGAAAAATAAGTCTCTGGAACATGGTCTACGATTGCAGAATGGACCGCAGAACAAACATGCGGGCCGCAGAATGCATCACAAAGTAGCTGCCCAAAACTGGGCTACACTGGCCCAATCTACGACGTATCTGCGATCGCAGAGTCAAAATGCGACATGAAATGCGATCGCAGATTTGACACAGGATCGCATTTTTTCTATCCTTCGGTAATTTGACCATAACTTTGCGTAGGAATGTCCAAATGACGAACGGTTTGAAGCGTTGGAAACTAGACTCGACGATATTTCATTTAATAGGTTATTCATCACATAATACTTTATACACAATTAGATATGCTCCTTCAAATTGTGTACTAGTGCAAATACCTCTGGAATTTTAGCCTATTATGGAATTCTCCCATTTGGACTAGCCTTAGGCTTCCCCTTGGACCTCACATTACTTATTATATGACTCATACACTTTTCCACCACATCCAATTCATTTACATTATAATTAAAGCACATAAAATATTACAATTAGTCTACCTAGCACCCCGAATCCTATATTGCTTAGCAAAATTTTCCGGGGTCTTACACCTACCCTAAGATTAACCCTTTTCTTTCCATATCCTAACTATTAATGGTGTCATATTTACCGCATTATTAGAATCATATTTTAGTTTCGATTGAGGAAGAAAGCTCTTGACTGATGATCGGTTTGCGAAAGAGGATATCAACAACAACTCGGGAAACTATGCATTGATTCTATATTTCTTTCTCCTTTTATTTTCTTATGGTTCCAAACAAGATGTGCGTTGTATTTATTCTTTTTCTTCTACTTTTTATCTAACTTTGAGATGGTGTATCTATGTAATTTGCTTTAAGATCGTGTAAGATTCATAAAACAGATTAATCCCTTTATAGCCTTGCGGATAATTGTATCCTTCCCATGACAGACTTGTAACTTATATAGTGTTGAAGGTATAGAAATTTTAACCATATTGTCATTTAAAATACTTAATAATTCTGATTTTATTCAACTTTTACAAATAAATTATATATATAATGATTGCGCGAAGCGTGAAAAAATACACTAGTTTCAATAATTAGGATGGACTAAATGAAGATGTTAAAAGGATACCATTAATTATTGGTCTTAATGATTGGAAATGATTGACCGTGAATAAAATTTCGGGTTGTAGACTCTCTAAGCATGAAGGCGGGCCCCTTCAGCTTTATGTGATTGTCGTTAGCTTTCTTTGCTATTTACGATTTTAGAAAGCCAAATTGAAGATTTGGGCCACTTCACAGCTAAACATAACTGGATAGTCAGCTCTCCCTGGGGGCATAGTGCACAGATAGCCGATTTCGGACCCTCAATTAAACATACCCGAAGTTTAAAAGTTTTTGCAAGTTTTCCCGTTTCAAAAACAACTCGAGACACATGCAACTCAAGTTTCAAAATTTCACGTCCGTAGACCGTAGTTACAAATTTTGTTTTAAGTTTAGCATATTTCATGTGCAAGCAAACTTTAGACATGGAACATAAGCATCTGAAATTAGGCTTAGATAATTGGATAACAAGCAAGCCTAGTAGCGTCAAAATTTTACAACTCAAGAATATTGCTACAACTCGTATCGATGGGTTTTCGTTTTTAGAAACGTATTCAAAATAACCTCATTAGGAATAATATTAACAATCTTTTTTTATAAATAAAGAGCCAATCACACAAAAATTTGTCATTCACTTTGATTCGACAATCGCTATTAATCAATAAAGGAGAATAAAAAGAAAAAGAAATAGCCGAACAACTTTGAATATCAACCAAAGAATTTAGATTATGGGCCAAATAATTTATTATCGCCAGATTAACCAAATTTGACTCTTGACACGTTGGATCAATGCTCTCCTAACACCTAGTAGGTTGTCGTTCAAACTCCACCCAACATATTTTTCATCGGTTAAAATCGAGCACGCCCGATTTTATGGGCTCGATGGTCTACCTCGAGATTAAGTTCATATTGAAGCGAGCTCGAGCTCGAAAAACACGAAGACCGAAGGATCAAGACCGGACACAATCGACATCGAGCAACGGAATAGCGAGATATCAGTGATCGACCACAAATTTCGGGATTGACAAAACCACCAACGGTTAAGGACACCAGTCATAGATTAATTACGTCCTAAATTAGAGTTATACCTTATTTAGGATTCTTCTACTATATAAAGAGGAACCATGTTCATTTGTAACCATCAAACATTAAATTCACTTACTGAGAAATAACAATAGTCTGCTCTTTTTCTTGCTTATAATTTGTTACTGTTCTTATTGTTCTTAACGCCTGATCTCGAGCCCACTCCAAATCGAGGTCTATTACTTGCAAACAACACTAGATAGATTTATCTTAATCATTTAAATATATCTATTTATCTCTTTATTTATCAATTGGTACTAAATCAGATCGTGTATCCTTATAACCACATTACAAGTTTAATTGTTACTCGTATTTTGAGGTAAACAGTTTAGCGCCCAACGTGGGGCTAAGGATAATAGTGATTGTTTAGTGTTAATTCTGGTATAACACACTATTTTACGCTTATTTCTTGTCAAGAATATTATTTTCAGGTTTAATCATGTCAAACTCGCAAAACACATCTACACACGGTGACAACAGTCCCGGACTCCACGGAGAAAACGAGAATATTATCGCCCCTGGAATCGAGGTGCCACAGGCTGACCTCGGCGGAGCACCGCCCGTCAAATTGGTTGATGTCGGTTCTCATGTTGCCTTGAATGCAGATTTAGGCGCAGACCCCGAGGGAAGTGTGCGCGGAGAGGGTCGAACTGATGGTCGAGGTACACAGGACAGAGGAGACGAAGGAGACAGTCTCGAAGTAATATTTGAAATGATGCAAGCCCAACAAAACGCCATTGCTCAGTATCAAAATCAGCATAGGGAACCGAATAGGGCCGAACAAGAGGTTACTTATCGTACCGAGCCACTGCCGGAAAGATCAGGTGATAATACTTTGACAACTGATCCTGCTATAATGAGGATGCTCGAGGAGCTTATTAAGAGAATAAAATCGGGAGAAAAGAAAATCGAGGCCAACTACAAGAAGGTGGAAACTTATAACTCTCGAGTTGACCATATACATGGCATCATCGATCTTAAAGGGAATGGACAACAAGAAGTTTGTGCAAAAACCATTCCCTCCGAGTGCGGCTCTGAAGCCCATCCCAAAGAAGTTTTGTATGCCCGGTATACCTAAATATAACCGGACCTTAAACCCCAATGAGCACATTACTTCTTATACGTGCGCCATAAAAGGTAATTATTTGGAGGATGACGAAATCGAGTCTGTGTTACTAAAGAAATTCGGGGAGACCATGTTGAAGGGAGCTACGATTTAGTACAACAAGTTACCACCAAATTATATCGATTTGTTCGCCATGTTAGCGGATTCGTTCGTAAAAGCACACGCTGGGGCAATAAAGGTTGCAAAGAGAAAATAAGATGTCTTAAAAGTGAAGCAGAGGGATAACAAGATGCTAAGGGAGTTCATATCTCGATTCCAAATGGAATGAATGTAATTACCACCAATCACTGATGATTGGGTTGCTCAAGCCTTCACACAAGAATTGAACGAGTGTGGTTCGATCGCATCACGCCAGTTGAAAAAGAACTTGATCGAGTACCCGGTTGTGACTTGGGCAGATGTTCACAACCGATATCAGTCGATGATCAGGGTCGAGGACGTACAATTAGGAGCCCCCTCAGGTTCAGTACAACCAAACCGGTCGACAGGTAATAATCAAAGAGATGTTGATAGAGAATGAAGGCCGAATAAAGATCAGTATCAGCCATATGTTTCAGATCGAAGGAACAACCATCCGGAACAAAACTCCGTCTGAAACGATCGAAGGGGTGACCGAGGGCAGAACTCTCGGGGACTTATGAGTAAAACTAGCTTCCACAAATATGCAGATCCCACATAAGCGCCTCGATTATCGGAGTACAATTTTAGTGTCAATGCATCAGGGATTGTATCATCTATCAGAAGGATCAAAGACACCAAGTGTCACAGACCTATACAGACTGATATGTCTCAAATAAATCCAAACTTGATGTATAAGTATCATGGCACGCATGGCCATAGGATAGAGGACTGCGGACAGTTTAGAGATGAGATAGATCGATTATTCAACGAAGGTCATTTTGAGAGTTCCTCAGTGATCTGGATAAAAATCACTTTAGGGAAAGAGAGGTTAACATAAAGAACAAGCAAGAAGAACCTCAGCATGTTATTCACATGATCGTCGGCGGGGTCGACGTCCCACAAGGTACTATATTCAAACGCACCAAGGTGTCGATCACTAGAGAAAAATGAACTCGAGACTATGTGCCCGAAGGCACTCTATCGTTCAATGATGAAGAAGCATAAGGCATCTCTCGGTCGCACAACGACGCCCTGGTAATTTCTATTTTGTTAAGTAAAAGTCAAGGTAAACATGTTCTAGTGGATCCAGGTAGCTCAGCAAACATAATCAGATCGAGAGTCGTAGAGCAGCTCGGCCTGCTAAACCAGATTGTACTTGCATCTCGAGTCCTAAACGGCTTCAACATGGCTAGTGAAATAACAAAAGGGGAGATCTTTCTACCAGTAAATGCTGCCGGGATTATCCAAGACACATAATTCCATGTCATCAAAGGCGACATGAGGTATAATGCACTGCTCGCAAAGCCCTTAATTCACAACATGAGGGCAGTACCATCGAATCTTCACCAAATGATGAAGTTCCCAATGGAAGATGGTATGAAAACAGTTTACGGGGAATAACACGCTGCAAAGGAAATGTTTGTAGTCGACAAGGTGATGTCGATATGAACACCTTAGACCTCGAAAAAATCGAGCACGAAAGGTAAGCAGACGACCAAATGGCCATCACCACCCCCAGCCTCGACAAAATTGGAGAAACAAATAATCGAGGAAGAAGAAGAGGATTTTCTCACTCCTTGAACTTTTGTAGTTGCGAAGAAATAGATGCAAACAAGTCAATGGTCAAAGAGCTGGAGCAGGTGATACTGATCTAGTATCTACCTGAACGAAAGGTATACCTTGGAACGGGGTTGACCCCCAAACTCAGGATAAAACTCATTCAATTTCTTATTGATAACATGGATTGCTTTGCATGATCCCATTTAGACATGACAGGAATCCCACAAGAGATAACAACTCATCGGTTGAGCCTGGATACCAAGTTCAGACTGATAAAGCAAAAGAGAAGGCCTCAGTCCGAGGTAAAGCACACATTCATCAAGGACAAGGTAACCAAACTTCTCAATATAGGGTTCATTCGGGAGGTAAAATATCCCGAATTGTTAGCCAATGTAGTAGTAGTCCCTAAAAAGGGGAACAAACTTTGAATGTGTGTAGACTATAAGGACTTGAATAAAGCATGTCCAAAAGACTCTTTTCCCTTGCCTAACATCGATCGATTGATCGATGCCACGGCCGACCACGAGATTCTTACCTTTCTCGACACCTATTCTGGGTACAATCAGATCCAGATAGACCTAGAGGATCAAGAAAAGACTTCTTTTATCACTAAGTCTGGTACCTCTTGTTATAATGTAATGCCCTTAGGGCTAAAAATGCAAGAGCTACATATCAACACCTAGTTAACAAGATGTTCGAAGAACATATAGGTAAATCAATGGAAGTTTACATTGACGATATGTTAGTTAAGTCCTTGCGCGCAGAGGACCATTTGGCACATTTGCAGGAGACATTCAAAATAATGAGGAAGTACAACATGAAGCCTAACTCCGAAAAGTGTGCTTTCGGGGTTGGCTCGGGAAAATTCCTCGGCTTCATGGTGTCAAATCGAGGAATCAAGATCAACCCTGATAAGATTAAGGCCATCGAGGACATTACCGTTATGGACAATGTGAAAGCCGTTCAGAGGCTAACCTAATGGATAGCTGCCCTGGGCCGATCCATTTTGAGGTCATCAGATCTAATCCACAGGTTCTTTTCCTTACTAAAAATGAAAAATGATTTTACATGGACCTCAAAATGTCAACAAGCATTGGAGGAATTGAAACGATACCTATATAGCCCACATTTGCTCCACACTCCAAAGGTAGATGAGAAGTTGTACCTATACTTGGCAGATTCCGAGATAGCGGTAAGTGGTGTATTAGTTCGAGAAGAACAAGGTGCGTAGTTTCCTGTTTATTACGTGAGTCGGACCTTAGGAGATGCTGAAAGTAGGTATCCACACTTGGTGAAATTGGCACTTGCATTAATAAGTGCATCTAGAAAATTAAAACCATATTTTCAGTGTCATGCCATATGTGTGATCACCACTTATCCACTCCAAAATGTTTTTCACAATCCCAAATTATCGGGTCGATTGGCCAAATGGGCCGTCGAACTTGGCGGGTATGCTATCGAATATCAACCCCGAAGGGCCATTATGTCTCAAATTTTAGCAGACTTCGTTGCTGATTTTATGCCAACTCTCGTACCGAAATGGAAAAGGAACTTCTACTTAAATCGGGTACTTCGTCGGGGGTATGGACCTTCTTAATGGACGGTTCCTTGAATGTGAAAGGGTCCGGGATCGGTATTGTTTTGAAATCACCTACGGGCAATGTTATTAGACAATCCATTCAAACTGCCAAATTGACTAATAACTAGGTCGAGTATGAGGCCATGATTGCATTTCTCGAGCTAGCTAAAAGCTTGGGAGCAGAAGTAATTGAGGCTAAGTGCGACTCCCTACTGGTGGTAAACCAGGTAAACGGCATCTTCGAAGTTCGAGAGGATAGGATGCAAAGGTACTTAGACAAATTGCAAGTAACCTTGCACCATTTTAAATAATGGAATCTATAACATATCCCTCGAGAATAAAACACTGAGACCGATGCACTTGCCAATTTAGGGTCATCGATAGAAGAAAATGAGATCAGCTCGGGGACTGTCGTCCAACTCTCGAGGTCTGTGATCGAAGAACGACATGCCGAAATAAACTCTACAAGCCTGACTTGGGATTAGAGAAACAAATACATCGAATATTTGAATAATGGGAAGCTCCGGTCGAACCCAAAAGATTCAAGGGCCTTACAGACCAAAGTCTCTCTATTCATATTAGACGAAGATGGAACATTGTACAGGAGGACATTCGATAGTCCATTGGCAGTATGCTTGGTACCAGGGGATATTGACTATGTTCTACGAGAAATCCACGATGATGCAGAGTCACTAGTTCGGAAGGTCATCAGAGTATGATATTATTGGGATATCATGGATAATGACTAAGGAATTCGTTCGAAGATGCAATAAATGTCTAATGTTTGAACCGAGGATCCACCAGCCTGGCGAACAACTTCACTCTGTCCTATCCCCATGGTCATTCATGAAATGTGGAATGGACATTGTCAGTCCTCTGCCATCGGCCCCAGTTAAAGCTAAGTTTTCTCTAAATGGGTTGAAGCATAGGCCTTCAAAAAAGTCAGGGAAAAAGAAGTGATCGACTTCATATGGGATCACATCACATGTCGATTCGGGATAGCCGCGAAAATAGTATGTGATAATGGCAAATAGTTCGTCGGCAGCAAAGTAACAAAATTCCTCGAAGATCAAAAAATAAAGAGGACACTATCAACACCATATCACCCAGAATCAACGAACAAGACTATCATCTAAAACTTGAAGAAAAGGCTAAACGAAGCCAAAGGGAAGTGGAGAGAAAAATTGCCCGAGGTTCTATGGGCGTATTAGAAAACATCGAAGTCCAGTACCAGAAAAACTCCATTTTTCTTAGTATATGGCTCTAAAACCTTGATACCGGTTGAAGTCGGGGAGCCCATCACTAGGTGTGGACATGCAACGGAGGAATCAAACCACGAGGCAATGAATACCAGCCTCGAGTTGTAAGATGAAAGAACAGAAGTGGCACACGTTTGATAGCCGCACAAAAGCAAAGAATCGAGAGCTACTAAAAAAAAAAAAACCAATCTTCGACTCTTGAAATTCGGGGACTTAGTCCTAAGAAAAGCCACCATCAACACTCGAGACCTTAATGAATGAAACTCGGTCCTAACTGGGAAGGACCCTACCAAATCCTTGACATAGTCGGGAAAGGATCTTACAAGTTGGGAAAAATGAACGGCGAACCATTGTCGAATAATTGGAACATATCACTTCTTAAGAGATAAGTAACGACCCGGTCTGTCGTTATATAAAACCTGCATTATAATTGTTGTTATTAACTTGTCATGGATTGTTTATTCTGTATTTGATGTATTAGAGTTTATAGGCTTGAAATCGAATGGTTGTAGTGAGAGTTCAGTCATTTAGCCTTTTAAAATAGCCTCAAAATGGAAAAAGTCAACTAATAGTGGACTTATTGGTAAACGACCTCGGAATACGAATTTTATGGCTCGGATAGTTTCGTTAGGTGATTTGGGACTTTAGAGTGTGTCCGGAATAATTTTGTGATATCCGGTGTAGAATTAGGCTTATAGGCTATCGGGGTCGAAATGGAATTCCGACAATTTAAACAGGTTTGTTATGTCTTTTTGGACGTGTCTGCAAAATTTCAGCTCAATCGGAGTTGTTTTGAATAGTTTCGGCATCGTTGGTGGATTTTAGAAATTTCAAAGTTCTTAGGCTTGAATCCGATGTGATTTTTTAGTTTTGATGTTATTTTTAGTGTTTTGAGAGTGAAACTAAGTTTGAATGATCATATGTGATGTGTTGGTATAGTTGGTTGGGGTCCCAAGGGGCTCGAGATTAATTCCGGGTGGTCAACGGACTCATTTGGACTTAGATCAATTGTTGGTTTCCTGGTTTTTGCACTCAGCAATTTTCTTCACTGCAATCACGAGGGAAGTGATGCGATCGCGTGGGGGTTAGTGCGATCGCACGGGGTCAGGCGCGTGGGGAAGGAGAAATACACTGTGCGATCGCATGATGGGACATGCGATCGCGGAGAAGGGGAAAATTTTGTACTATGTGATCGCGTGTGTTTGACCGCGATCGCGGAGAGTAAATCACTCGGCATATCTAAATAAACCCTTCCACGACCTAAACCATTTTTACACCATTTTTGTACGGACAAAGAGCTCTTGAGGCAATTTTTGAAGAGGCAAATTGGTGTTCTTCATAGAGCTAAGTATTTTGATCATAAAAACTCGATTATGGATGATTATATAACATAAAACTAGTGTACATTCATGGAACATCAGTAGAAAAATTAGGTTTTAGGCCTTGAGATTATGAGACCTTTAAGGGTCGAATTGAGGGGTCAAACGAACTCCGATTTTGGTGTTCTTTATATGTACGGACTCGTGAAAGGACGAAGAACACTTTTGAATAAATTTTTTTGAGTTTTGGGATGCAGCCCTAGGGGTCGGGTTTTGATCGGTTGCGGGTTTTTGGGTTAAATTTGATATCTTTCGATTGGAAATTGTTCCTTAAGCACATAATGATGATAAAAATCTGAACTTGGTAGATTTGGAGTATCCGGAAGTTGATTCGAAAGTTAAACGCATTGCGAAGTAGTTTCGGGCTAGTTTTGAGGTAAGTAATATTTTTAAATCCTGTCCTGAGGGTATGAAACCCCGGACTATGCACTCTTTCACGGGTTTTGAAATGAAAAGGTTAGAACTTTGGAAATATCTTTCGTATTTAGGCGACTATTGAGTTGCTAAACCAACTTTTAAGCCTATGCTTAATTAGTATTATTTTATTATGATATGATATGGGCTGTAAGCCGTGTTTGGGGCCTAGTGCCGATCTGTTTTCCTCTTGAGGGTTTTGTTTACTATATTTTCCTCACTGATATTCTATTAACTTACACTCAGTCTTATCCTGATAAATTGTTTTGACACTCAGAGTATTTTGATACTATTTATTGAAAAATGAAACATTGTTTTAGGTCGAGAACCCGGTATGTTTGTGGCCTAAGGGCAAATTGAGAGTGTCTAACTGAGTGGTGAGGAGGCTTTCAGGCCTCAGGAGTGTGGTGAGAAGGCTTTTCAGGCCTCAGGAGTGTGGTGAGAAGGCTTTACAGCCTCAGGAGTGTGGTGAGGAGGCTTTCAGGCCTCAGGACAGTGGTGAGGAGGCTTTCAGGCCTTATGTTATTATTACGCTTGGGCTGTAGGAGCCCCTCCGGAGTCTGTACACACCCCCTGTAAGCGCTTATACCGATTGAGTGATGATGATTGCCCGCGGGGCTGATACTGAGTCATGATTGATACTGAGTGATGATCGATATTGAGTGATTGAGGGAATGCTTGAGGGCAACTGTTATGAGAAAGTATTTTGTCCCGAGGGGCAGATTTGTGATGATTTTACTAAGTTTTCGAACTATGATTTACTTCGTTTCAAACTGGTTTTACTGAGAATTTTACTGAGATATACTGTATTGCACTTGTTTTCAAGGGATTTCTGGAAACTGATTTCGAACATATTATTTGATGAATACTACATGGTGACTTGGTGTTTTACTGGTTTTGTGGAATTGTGTATCTGTACTGTGTGTTTTTATAATTCTTAGACTACGATTTATTTTCATTACTACTGAGTTGGCGTACTCATAATAACTTCTTGTGCCTCTTTGCACATATCTAGGTACTAGCTCGCAGCAGTAGCTGACGCAGGTTCAATAGCAGCATTTCACGGGATTTGCAAATCGCTGTCCAGCGTCTACAACTTCTCCACTTCCCTTCCTTATTTAGTTTTAGCATTTGATTCAGATACATATATTATAGCTTTAGCAGAGTTAGATTTATTTATTCTTAGATGCTCATGACTATTGACTCCAGTTCTTGGGAGGTTTGTTTAGGCTAATATGGGAACGCTAGGACTTAATTATATTATTTGATGCTATGGTTTCATGCTTATTATTGAAACGTGAACTCTTTTAATTGAACAAAAGCGTAGTAATGTGATGGTAGGCTAGCCTAATTCCACGGTAGGAGCCATCACCACCTGTTAGGATTTGGGGTCGTGACAAGTTAGTATCAGAGCCTTAGGTTACATAGGACTCAACGGTCATGAGCAGGTTCAGTAGAGTCTTGCGGATCGGTACGGAGACGTCTGTACTTATCATCGAGAGGCTGCAGAACGTTTAGGAAACATATCTATTTTCTTTAACTCATTCATGCCAATCTATTGATTCTTTAAATCTAAACTCATGTTGTTTCATTCTCTAACATATGGTGAGGACACGCAATACCGATCAGGGTGACCAGACACCAGCAAGACCCACATGGGGTCGAGGCCGTGGTAGAGGTAGGGGACTAGCCCAGGCAGCAGCCGGGGTAGTACCACACGATCCCCCTATCGTTCAGGATCAGGTTCCCGCCGATGGTGCTCCAGCGGAACAAGCTCAGGCACCGGCAGTGCCTATTGTTATTCCGGGCCTTCAGGAGACCCTGGCTCAGATATTAACGGTGTGTACCAATTTAGCTCAGGAAGTTGCTACGACGACTACTGCCACTGCAGCTCAGGCCGGGGGAAGCAATCAGACTCCAGCTTCCCGGACACCTGAGCAGGTTATACAGGGTATTAAGACACCGGGGTAGACCCATCTCAGCCAGTTGCTCTAGTTCAGGATTATGTGGTCCCTGATATGCCTGAGGATGAGCAGCGTAGGTTGGAGAGATTCAGCAGACTTCAGCCTCAGACCTTCAGCGGTACAGAGGGCGAGGATGCCCAAGATTCTCTTGATAAATTTCAGAAGATGCTTCGTACATCGGGTATTCTAGAGACCATCGGGGTTTCATTTGCTACTTATCAGTTTGTGAGTGCTGCTTTTACTTGGTGAGAATCATTCGAGAGGCGTAGGCTGGTTGGTTCAGAACCTCTCACCTGGCAGCAGTTCTCCATGATCTTTTTGGAGAAATATGTTCCTCGGTCCCACAGAGTGGAGCAACGCACACAGTTTGAGCAGCTACGCCAGGGAGAATTATCAGTCACCCAGTATGAGATGAGGTATTCTGAATTGGCCATACATGCTTCGGAGTTATTCCCCACTGACAGGGAGCGTATCAGGAGATTTGTGGATGGTCTCTCGTATCAGCTTTGGATTTTGATAACCAGAGAGAGGGTGTCTGGATCCACGTTTGAGAAGGTTGTTGATATAGCTCAGGACATTGAGTCGGTTCGTAGGCAGGAGCGTGAAGAGAGGGAGGCTAAGAGGCCTCGGGGAGCAGGTAGCTTTAGTATTGCCCCTTCTAGAGGGCAGTTTCAGCATAGCAGAGGTCGTCTATTTAGACCTCCGCAGCCAGTTCGCCCAGCTTACAGTGGTGTATCTTCGGGACAGGGTCCTCGCAATTCTCATCAGGAACGTTCATCTTTTAGTGCCCTCCAATATCAGAGCTCTGCCCGAGCATCATCTTATCAGGGCTATTATATGCATGTTTCGTCTGGTTGTTATCAGGGTGACAGAGGTTCTCGTCAGTTTTCATCTCCGGCTTCAGGTAGTTGTTATGAGTGTGGAGAGTTCGGACATGGGTGGAGGTAGTGTCCCCGTCGTCCTAGTAGTTCATCTCAGTAGAGGGTTCAGCCCTCGACTTCATCCCCAGTCACTTCACCACCTACCCAGACCGCTAGGGGTGGTGGTCAGGCAGCTAAAGGCCGTCCTAGAGGGGGGAGTCAAGCAGGTGGAGGCCAGCCACGTATTTATGCACTTCCGGCTAGGCCTGATGCTATGGCATCCGATGTAGTGATTACATATACTATTTCAGTTTGTCACAGTGATGCTTTGGATTTATTTGACCCTGGTTCCACGTACTCTTATGTCTTATCCTATTTTGCTCATTTTTTGAATATGCCCCGTGAGTCTCTAGTTACTTCTGTTCATGTCTCGACTCCGGTGGGCGATACTATTGTTGTGGACTCTATGTACCGATCGTGTCTTATATCTATTAGGGGTCTGGATACCCGAGTGGACCTGATGTTACTCAGTATGGTCGATTTTGATGTAATTCTAGGCATGGATTGGTTGTCACCATGTCATGCGATTCTTGATTGTCACGCTAAGACCGTTACCTTAGCTACGCCCGGAGTTCCGAGAGTGTAGACCGACGGGCAGTCGGAAAGGACGATTCAGATTTTGGAGGACATGTTACGGGCTTTTGTGATTGATTTTGGTGGTTCATGGGATCCGTTTCTGCCGCTGGCGGAGTTTGCATATAATAACATCTACCAGTCCAGTATTCAGATGGCCCCGTATGAGGCTTTGTGTTGTAGGAGGTGTAGATCTCCGGTTGGTTGGTTCAAGGCTGGTGAGGCTAAGTTATTGGGCACAGACTTGATTCGGGATGTGTTGGAGAAGGTGAAGTTGATTCAGGAGCAGCTTCGCACGGCGCAGTCTCGGCAGAATAGTTATGCAGACCGGAATTTTTGAGATGTGTCATTTATGGAAGGTGATAAGGTACTGCTGAAGGTGTCACCCATGAAGGGTGTTATGTGGTTCGGAAAGAGAGGAAAGCTGATCTCACGGTTTATTGGTCCTTTTGAGGTGATTCAGAAGGTTGGAGAGATGGCTTATAGACTTGCTTTTCCACCCAGGATGTCGAGTGTTCATCAGGTCTTTCATGTGTCGATGCTCAGGAAATATGTTGGTGACCCGTCTCTTGTGTTAGACTTCAGCACAGCTGAGCTCGAGGGTAATATGTCATATGAGGTTGAGCCAGTAGCTATTTTAGCTCGCGAGGTTAGAAAGTTGAGGTCTAAGGATATAGCATCAGTGAAGGTGCAGTGGAGAGGTCAACCATTGGAGGAGGCTACTTGGGAGACCGAGCAGGAGATGTAGAGAAAATAGCCACACTTGTTTGAGACTCCAGGTATGTTTCTAGACTCGTTCGAGGACGAACGTTTGTTTAAGAGGGGGAGAATGTAACGACCCGGTCTGTCGTTATATAAAACATGCATTATAAATGTTGTTATTGACTTGTCATGGATTGGTTATTTTGTATTTGATGTATTAGAGTTGATAGGCTTGAAATCGAATGGTTGTAGTGAGAGTTCAGTAAATTAGCTTTTAAAATAGCCTTAAAATGGGAAAAGTACACTAAGAGTTGACTTATTGGTAAACTACCTCGGAATGCGAATTTTATGGATCAAATAGCTTTGTTAGGTTATTTGGGACTTGGGAGTGTGTCCGGAATAATTTTGTGATGTCCGGTGTAGAATTAGGCTTGAATTGGCGAAAGTTAGTTTCTGGCGATTCCGGTCGGCAGTGGAAAATAGTCTATCGGGGTCGGAATGGAATTCCGGCAGTTGGAACAGGTTCACAATGACATTTTGGATGTGTCTGCAAAATTTCAGGTCAATCGGAGTTGTTTTGAATAGTTTCGGCATCGTTGGTGGATTTTAGAAATTTCAAAGTTCTTAGGTTTGAATCCGATGTGATTTTGGAGTTTTGATGTTATTTTTAGTGTTTTGATAGTGCAACTAAGTTTTAATAATCATATGTGATGTGTTGGTATAGTTGGTTGGGGTCCCGAGAGGCTCGGGATTGATTCCGGGTGGTCAACAGACTCATTTGGACTTAGATCAATTGGTGGTTTTCTGGTTTTTGCACACAACAATTTTCTTCACTGCGATCGCGGGGGAAGTGATGCAATCGTGGTGAGTTATTTTGGGCAGGCACAATCTACTCTGTGTGATCGCGGGGGAGAAGGTGCGATCGCAGAGTAGAAGGAGCCGAAGCAATGCGATCGCGTGGGGGTTAAAGCGATCGCACAGGGTCAGGCGCGTGGGGGTGTGAGAAATACACTGTGCGATCGCATGAGGGGACCTGTGATCGCGGAGAAGGGGAAAAATTTGTATTGTGCGAACGCGTGTGTTTGACCGCGATCGCGGAGAGTAAATCACTGGGCATATTTAAATAAACCATTCCACGACCTAAACCCTTTTTACAGCATTTTTATACGGACAAAGAGCTCTTGAGGCAATTTTTGAAGAGGGAAATCAGTGTTCTTCATAGAGGTAAGGATTATGATCATTAAAACTCGATTATGGATGATTATAGAACATAAAACCAGTGTAAATTCATGGACAATCAGTAGAAAAATTGGGTTTTAGGGCTTGAGATTATGAGACCTTTAAGGGTCAAATTGAGGGGTCAAACGAACTTCGATTTTGGTGTTCTTTATATGTACGGGCTCGTGAGAGGACGAAAAACACTTTTGTATAAAAATTTCAGAGTTTCTGGATGCGGCCCTGGGGGTCGGATATTTACCGGTTGCGGATTTTTGGGTTAAATTTGATATCTTTCGATTGGAAATTATTCCTTAAGCACATATTGATGATAAAAATCTGAACTTGGTAGATTTGGAGCATCCGGAAGTTGTTTCAAAGAAAAACACATTGCGAAGTAGTTTCAGGCTAGTTTTGAGGTAAGTAATGTCTTTAAATCCTGTCATGAGTGTATGAAACCCCGGACTCTACAGCCTTTCACGGGTTTTGAAAAGAAAAGGTTGGAACTTTGGAAATATCTTTCGTATTTAGGCGACTATTGAATTGCTAAACCGACGTTTAAGCCTATACTTAATTAGTATTATTTTATTATGATATGATTTGGGATGTAAGCAATGTTTGGGGCCTAGTGCCGATCTGTTTTCACCTTGAGGGTTGTGTTTACTATATTTTCCTCATTGATATGCTATGAGTTTACACTCAGTCTTTTCCTGATCAATTGTTTTGACACTCAGAGTATTTTGATACTATTTATTGAAAAATGAAACACTGTTTTGGGTCGAAAACCCAGCATGTTTGTGGCCTAGGGGCAAATTGAGAGTGTTTGACTGAGTGGTGAGGAGGCATTCAGGGCTCGGGAGTGTGGTGAGGAGACTTTCAGGCCTCAGGAGTGTGGTGAGGAGGCTTTCAGGCCTCAGGAGTGTGGTGAGGAGGCTTTCAGACCTCAGGAGAGTGGTGAGGAGGCTTTCAGGCCTTATGTTATTATTGCGCTTGGGCTGTAGAAGCCCCTCCGGAGTCTGTACACACCCCCAGGTGAGCGTCGGTACCGATTGAGTGATGATGATTGCCCGCGGGGCTGATACTGAGTGATGATTGATACTGAGTGATGATTGATACTAAGTGATGATCGATATTGAGTGATTGAGGGAATGCATGAGGGCAACTTTTATGAGAAATGATTTTGGCCCGAGGGGCAGATTTGTGAGGATTTTACTAAGTTTTCGAAGTATGATTTACTTCGTTTCAAACTGGTTTTACTGAGAATTTTACTGAGATATACTGGTATTGCACTTGTTTTCAAGGGATTTCTGGAAACTGATTCCGAACTTATTATTTGATGAATACTACATGGTGACTTGGTGTTTTACTGGTTTTGTGGAATTGTGTATCTGTAATGTGTGTTTTTATAATTCTCAGACTGTGATTTATTTTCATTGCTACTGAGTTGGCGTACTAATAAAGACTCCATGTGCCTCTGTGATCATATCCAGGTACTAGCTCGCAGCAGTAGCTGACGCAGGTTCGATAACAACATTTCACGGGATTTCGAGGTACTTGTCTAGCGTCCACAACTTCTCTACTTCCCTTCCTTATTTAGTTTTAGCATTTGATTCAGAGACATATATTATAGTTTTAGCAGAGTTAGATTTATTCATTCTTAGATGCTCATAACTATTGACTCCAGTTCTTGGGACGTTTGTTTAGGCTAATATGGGAACGCTATGACTTAATTATATTATTTGATGCTATGGTTGCATGCTTATTATTGAATCGTGAACTCTTATTATTGAACATAAGCGTAGTAATGTGATGGTAGGCTAGCCTAGTTCCATGATAGGCGCCATCACCGCCTGTTAGGATTTTGGGTCGTGACACGATATTATTGCTAAGGTATGACTTTTTCTTTTCTTTCATTTATATAAATATTCATAACTACTCACTACAGGAATTCGACGTAAGATATCGAGACCTCAGGTTTTAAGGTTTGAGTTGCACTCTTTTTCCTTAGACCGGTTTTTATCCCAAATCGATTTTTCCGGCAAGGTTTTTTATGAGGAAACAACTATGTGCTACCTGAAGATAAGTCAATAGTATCCAAGAATTCATCATAATAAACCTCAATTACTGGGGGGCGTCACCCTCGGATGTTATGTGTTCGAGAAATATACCTAGTATCAATGGGTCTCGATAGGAAGAATTTTGTAAGGGGCCAAACGGTCGAATGAACCATGTCCATATATATTAGCCGAGTCCCGACAAAAAAACACGTACGCATGTATAAATTATTCAAAGAAGCATTCTCTTTTCTTGAACATCTCATGTTTTGAAGTAAATTTTCTACTATATGATTCAGGTACTTATGATTCTGATCTATTGTGCAAAACTAACACTTGTGAAAAATGGGTCAAGGGCCAAGTACAAGCATACCTCGAATACTCGGGGACTGCACACTCGAGCTATCTAAGTTCGAAATCATAAGACCTCAAAGAGGCACCCCTCGATATATAGGTCAAGGCCATCACATTCGGGGACTAATACTTCGAACAAGTTTGAAATGTGATCAGGAAATAAGTCCAAAAGACATAACCGAAGGCTACAGCCGCGTTAAAGTCTACGGCCATATTAAAGGCTACGGCAAAAATAATGTGGCTCGGAGATGTCCGACTTCCACTATAAACGAAAGGCCTTCAAAATTTTTTAAAAAACCGGTTAAATAAGGCTACACTCGGAAAAGCAATTAAAAGGGGGCTTCGATAAAATCAGACCCGAATAATTAAAAGATTCGATAATATAAGCCTTTGAGAAAACCTCAAGGGGTATCAAATTATATTAAAACAAACACGTTAAGGCACAAAAAGAAAAATAGGTTTCGATCATCGGACCATCGAAAAACCCTATGGGTATAAAAAACATATGTAAGTCTTTTAGCCGAAAAGGGAAAAATAATAGCCATTTTTAGAGGCTGAATCGTCCTGATCTAAAGAGCCTAAGGGCTAACCTAAAGAGCCCAAGGGGCAATTTAAAAGAGACTAAGGGCCAATACAATTAAGAGTTTGAGACCTCGTTCTCACTCGATTCGGACCCAAGGGTTCCCCTATTATGAGCTCAAATAAAAGTCAATTATAGCTCGAAGGCTCACCCAAAACCCCTAAGGGGTATATTGATGTGAGCTCGAAAAACATAACAATAATTTGATAAAAACCTAAGGGTTTACTTTGTCCTAAGTTCAAGAATTATTCGAACCTGGATAACACATCTATTTGTTCGATCGATCCACCCTCGAAATAAGATATCGAACAAATTTCGAGCTCGGGGACTTACCCTCATAAGAATGAAAAACTTAAGGGTTTACTTTGGCATCAAATTGAAGTTAGTAATTACAGCAATGGCAATTACCAACATTCTCAATAAAGACAAAAAGCATATCTGGAATTGAAAACACACGAAGGCAATCGAAGAAAGATTTCTCTATTATATCAAATTATATGTACAGGAGGCCATCCAAGGCCTTACAAAAAAGAAGAGAAATTTAAATCTAACTACGATCGGGGCTAGCCCTCTTCGGACCGACTTCATCCCGAGAAGCTTCTCTAGGAGAATTTTATTCAGCGGCCTCATCTCCATCTTCTCCACTTCCGGAACCACCTCAGCTGCCCTCTGCATCATCATCATCATCAACGGAAGATGCGAGTTGCCTAGCTTCGGTGTCGAGCTCTTTGGCCGGAGCAATTTCCTAGGAGAGGTTAAAACCTCGAGCATTAATTTCCTCGAGGGTTTCCCTCCGGGATTGGCACTTTGCCAAATCACTACGCCACTGCTCCTGGTTGGAAGCCTCCCTTAGCTGTGTTTGAACAGCTTCAGCATCGGCCCGGTACATTGCAATGGACTTGTCAGCCATGACCTTGGTCTTCAAGGTCTCCACCTTGGCCTCAGCAAGCCTGACTTCGAGTTCTTTGACCCTCTTGACCAGGGCCGGACTTTTCTCTCTAAGGCTTTGAAGTTGGGCCTCAGCCGAAGATAGTTTGGTTAGGGCTGCCTCCTTTTCCGTAGCAAGGCAGTCCATATTACATTTCCACCGGTCACAGTCGGCCTTGAACTGATAGACCTCTGCTCGTAGCTGCTCGATCTTCTCTACCTTCTGCTACGGCTAAGATAGCGAAATTTTAGCCTCCACAATCGAATTGATTCCATACTTTATTAGAAGGGTGGTTACCTGCTTATGTAACTTAGCATCCTCTTCACGAGCCTTGGCCAGGTCTGCTTGAAGATCATTTATGACCTCGTCCTTTTGGCCACAAAGTAACTTCAAGCATTTCTTTCTTCCGAGACCTTCTGGAGTTCAGCTTCAGACTGACTAAGGTCAGCTCGGATTTTGGCAGAGGCCTGCGCAAAGAAGAAAACACAAGTTAGATTTGTAAGAAAAGAGGCGAAGAGAATTAACCGAAAAAGCGACTGTTACTTACCTTGGAAAAAAGACGTCGGGCTTCTGCCGTGAGGATCGAAGCATCAGTAATATCAGAGGCGTCATAGACCCCCATGAAGCAATCCCGAAAATGATCACCCGTGTTAGAGCCTTCGCCGATCTTGGGGGTCTTCGACCTTTGGTCCTCCCTTATTGCCTCCTCAAGAAAGATCTTCATTGAAGGTAGTTGACCTATTGTCATGGCCCCGAGTGAATCGCTCGGGGCGATCTGACCGATCTTCTGAGTTTCGAAATTGGCCCTGCCCTGTGTAGAAGTTGTTCATCGAGAAACCACCTCGACCATAGGAGACCCAGGGTTCACCCCCGAAATATTCTTCAAAGCCTCCTCGATACGAGGCTCGGTTACAACAGGTGGCAGCTCGGAAGGTGGGGCAACCTCGACGGCCCTCCTAGTGCTGACTATCAACTGAAGTTTCTTCTTCATCTTCCTCGTCCTGATCTCTCAACTTTTAGACCGTGTCCGCCGAGAGAGCGACCGTTTTTCTCCTGACCCTTTGAGGTCTGGGTTTGGAAGTCTCGAACTGCGGGGCGTCCTTTCTCTTCTTATATTTTTAGGCTTCGGAGCAGAAGACTTGGCTTCTCCTTCTTCACTCGAAGGCCTCAGAATGGCATCTTTCGTCAGACATGCATGAGAAAAGAGTATTAATGAACAAAGCATGTAATTACTTCGGAATACGTAGAATAAATCCTTGCCATGGTTCTTGGTCTCCCACCTGCCCTTTGACAGGTCCCTCCCTGATCGTTCGGCATGATTAGAAGTAGAGTCAAGCTTTTGTATCCAATCCTCAAAATCGGGCACCGCCTAATGCATCTAAGGAACAACTACATGATCAAAGAGGAATCTTAGGAAAAATCAAAAGAAACACAAAAATAAAAAATAGAAATTCACTTACATTTAAGGTTCCATTCCTCAGGGAACGACATCTTTTCCTTCGGTATTATATCACAGGTCCTCACCCGTATGAATCGACTCATCCAGCCTCGATCATTATCCTCGTCGATGCTCGAGAATAGAGTCTTTGTTGCTCAACAGTGAAGCTTAATTAGCCCTCGATAGAGTCGAGGCCGTTACAACCTTATAAGATGGTTCAGAGTGAACTCCAACCCCCTGGCCTCGTTAGAAAATAAGCGCAACATAATCATTATACGCCATAGTTAAGGGTGGATCTGGTCGAGGGAGACTTCATACCTTCTGCAGAAGTCGAAAATCACGAGGTCAACGAGACCCAGCATGAAGGGGTAAGTATAAATTCTCGAGAATTCCTTCACGTGTGTAGTGATGCTCTCTTCGGGAGTAGGAATGCGTACTACTACCTCGGAACCCCATTTGCAGTCCTTCTTCATAGCATCAACATGCCCTCAGTAATCGAAAACATGTACATCGACACATGTTTGCATCGGTCCGTCACCGATGATGGGTTCTCGACTTTAAAGTTAGTTTTAAGGACACATGGGCTAGGAACGAATTCATGGGGAGCCAATTCTATCGGCGTCTTATCACCGGCCGGGCGGGAAAAGGAATATGGAGCCATTTCTTTTTGCGGCACATTTTTGGAGGTTTTTGCCATTTGTGTGTGTGAAGAAAGTAGAAAGAAGGTGTAGAATTGGTGGCTCTGGTAAAAATAACGGTGGCGTAATTGGTAGCGATGAGAGAAAAATAAAGAGAATTGGGGAGTCATGAATCAATAATCAAAGCAAGGTAAAGTTTGAATCAATAAAAGAGGTGGTATTTATAGGCTTGTGACGACGGTTCGGTATCACTAGTGGTCGACCGACGACTGACATGCATTGATGGTTCTGGGAACTAAACCAATGGGATGTTTCGGTCACGTCCATCTCTTATGTCATGGAAATGACATCATGATCGAGGCACAGAGGAATCGAGGCTCAAGTCATTTCTTATAATTTTATTCTATGAAATGCGAGGACTATCTGTATACGGTTAAAATCGAGCACGCCCAATTTTATAGGCCCGAGGGTCTGCCTTGAGATTAAGTTCATATGGAATTAAGCTCGATCTCGAAGAACACAAAGACTGAAGGATCGAGACCGGATACTATCGACATCGAGCAACGAAATAGCGAGATATCATTGATCGACCATAAATCTCGACGGGAATCTATGGATTGACAAAACCGCCAACGGTTATGGATACCAACCACATATTTTACTACCGAAATTAGAGTTATACTTTATTTAGGATGCCTCTACTATATAAAGAGGAACCCTGTTCATATGTAACCATCAAACATTACATTCACTTACTGAGAAATAGCAATACTCTGCTCTTTCCTTGCTTACAATCTGTTACTTTTCTTATTCTTCTTATTTCTCTAAACGCTTTATCTCGAGCCCACTCCAAATCGAGGTCGATTACTTGCAAACGACACTGGTTTGATTTATCTTAATAGTTTTAATCCATCTATTTATCTCATTTTTTATCAATTGGTACTAAATCAGATCGTGTATCCTTATAATCACATTACAAGTTTAATTGTAACTGGTACTTCGAGGTAAACAACATAAAAAAAATTGAAACAGAAAATGAAGGTTCCGTGTTTTTAACCTGTGACATCTCCTTGAACGCTGCAACGATTGACCAAATGTGCTATTACGGTTGGGTATAAAATCTGATAAATCAAAAAATCAGATCGGACTTAATTAATTTGATCTTTTGGTAGTTCATCGGTATTGATTCAGTACGAATCTTTCAATATTTCGGTATTTCAGTACGGTTCTCGGTATTGAACTTTCGATACTTCGGTTTACCAAAATACCGAAATATTAAAATATTTAAAGCAAGCCTTCCCACCAGCCCTTCCTCCAGCGCTCTCACCTGATCCTGAGCCAGAGGCACCCGAAGGAGCCATCATCATCTTATTTTCTAGATCAAGACCAACAAAAATCATTGCAAGTAGGAAACCTCCTCAATGTCACCTTGACATGGTGGAAGTCATCAATTCGAGCCTGATTATCCCTAAGCCCAATGTGAGTTTTTCTTGTTGGATTTACTCTCTCGCCGCCATTCAATGAGAATGGATAAGAGGCTCATGGGATTGACATAAGGGGGCACGAATGGCTATATTTCTGGGAGCGAACTTCGGGCGAATATGAAGCGCATGGATACAAGTTATGCCTTGGAATGAAAGACAATTCCGAATCCTCTCTTTCTACGAACAAGGAAGCTATACATAATGCAACTATGAATCTCATGGAGTGTTCGATCCCGGCTAAGGATGAACGTTGGCGTCATGCTTAACACATGCAAGTCGGACGGGAAGTGGTGTTTCCAGTGGCAGACGGGTGAGTAACGCATAAGAAATTGCCATTGGGAGGGGAACAACAGTTGTAAACGGCTACTAATACCCCGTAAGCTGAGGAGAAAAAGGAGGAATCCTCCCGAGGAGGGGCTCGCGTCTGATTAGCAAGTTTGTGAGGCAATTTCTTACCAAGGCGATAATTAGTAGCTGGTGCGAGAGGATGATCAGCCACACTGGGACTGAGACACGACCCAAACTCCTACGAGTGGCATCAGTGGGGAATTCTCCACAATGGGCAAAAGCCTGACAGAGCAATGTCGTGTGGAGGTAGAAGGCCCACGGGTCGTGAACTTCTTTTCCCGGAGAAGAATCAATGACGGTATCTGGGGACACCAGCCCACCACTTCCTAGTTTCCAGCCCAAGTTTCTAATTTCTCATTTTCCAGCTCAAATCCTAACTTGTTACACCTATAGGCTCAAATCCAACCCAACTAATTCCCTTTCTCTTGTTGTTCTGATTATAGTTCTGATTCTCAATCACTCAGAACAACCAAATGAAACAAAATGGTCCGCTAAAAATAGAGTCTTTATGCATATATTGCTTTTCGTGCTTTACCAAAAAACTTTAAATCTAAACACCAGATATCACGAGGAACCAACTGAAGTATGTTATAACTTAGATAAGTAACGTATTAACGTTTGGTTCCTACACGACATATGATGCTCCAAATCCCAACATGAGCCACGACAGCACAGAGAAAAAACTTAATTATTTAAGTTATATATACAGTAATAAACTTTTACACTCTTAGTTCCATAATCCATAACGAGTAATTATTTTATTTTCAGATTTATGTAAAAGGTTATCTAATATTATAAGTCAATTTAATTGAATAATGTCAATTTGATTTGCACAACTTAAACTCCTTTACCGAATCACCAGTGCCCAATGCCACTGCTTGTCATAGATAGAGACAGTGCGATACCGAAATTGTACCAAAATCGTGCTGATCAAACAAGAAAATATTGCCCCGTACTGAACTACTTCGATTCGTTATTTGATATGCACAATCGATATACTGAATACCTAAATACCGAACCATAATTCATAAATATCATATCGAAATACCGAACGTCCACTTATTGTGTTTAGTGGTGAAACTTATATATTACTTAGCATAATTTTGTTTCTCCATTTTTATCATATACATGTTTAATAAATATATTAAGAAAAGCAGTATCACATGAGACCGCTTGACCTAAAGTGGATCTGCCCCTATTTCTAGGACATTATGGGTAAAGGAGAAAAACCCTGAATTTGAACAGATAATATGTGGCCATGTAGTAGGAGGAGGAGGAGGAGGAAAAAGAAGAAGAAGAAAGAAGAAAGATGGAGAAGAGGAGGAGGCAGGCTTTTATGTGAAGTTTATCAATACTGGGTAGTGTACCCCACTAAACAATTTTAAAAAGTTTTAACTAGCCCCGTAAAAATTGAACCCGAGGTGAAATTTCTACCACTCCGTCTTACAAAAGGATGAAGTGCACCAATATAATTTCATGGGCACCATTTAACACATCACAAGTTTTTAAAAATTATCTAGAGTTTAGTCACCTTGTAGTTAGTAATTAGTATTTAGACATACCATAGACTATGTGAAGTTTGTACTACTTATAAGTTAACTTCAGACCCGATCACACTCCGCTCTCCCCCTCCAAAGCATTTATTTTTCTTTAGCAAAAGCTATTACTCAAAAGCAAGCATTTTCATTTGAAAGTGACCAAAATATGTGTTTTTCAAAAGAACTTTATATGGAGCAGCGCCTAACATATAGAATGGGTGTGTTAGGTCACATTTATTTGAAAATAGAAAAGATTTATTTACTCCCTCCGTCTCAATTTATGTATCGTATTTTTTTTTTATTTGTCCCAAAAATAATATCACTTTAAATTCAATTGACCCTTAAAAATAGTTGTTTTATAAACGACTATTTATGTAAACCGCCAAATTCAAATTATAACGGAAAAAATTAAAACGGAGGAAAATTGAATTACCGTTGCAGTAACGGTCAAATTTGGATTAATTAATATTGCGTTAATATAAACAAACAAATTTGGTCCAGAAAATCAATCAATCAATCGACCATTTGACCAAATCCGAAGCCGAAGCCGAGCGACGGCGACGACGGTGCGAAGCTTGCCTTCTTCTCAACTCTTTAAGATCTAGAAGAAGAGCAATTGTATATATACCCATCAAAAGTCTTTTCCTCCTCCAATATGGGAAGATGTCCATTTGTCAAGGAGGGAGAAGATGTCCATTTGTCAAGGAGGGAAAATCAAAATTTCATTTTTCCCTCCATTTCTCATTCACCCTCTTTTAAGCTCTAAGAGGCTTAAACCCAACAATCCTCCACATGAATGGGGAATGGCTATATCACAAAAATATGCTTTAATAACTATGTGATTTACAAGCAAGGATTAATCGCATCTGGATAAGTAGGTTCCCTTTGAACTTTTTGTAGTGAACTTATGTCGCATATACTCGATCAATCGGTAGATTTGTATCTTTTAACCGTCGAACATTAGTGTACACATAGACTACCATAATTCACACAATCAAACCTTAACCGTCTTTGATTCTCATTATTATGTTCGTTTCAGCCATGAACAACGCCTGGTTTCATAAGTGCGCAGAAAACTAGCCTTACAAAGTTCTCTTTGAAGTGGCTAACACTTCAAACTTATATAGGTAATTCCTAAACGTGTCATCCAATATATACACTATTTTATATAGCCCGTATCAAATTTAAAATCATTAAAAAGCCTTAATATTTTATCCTTGGTACTGAACATTGTCTCGTCATGAAAATGGACCAAACATTTTAGTTGACAATGTTGAACCGTCATTAATGACTTTGTTTAATCTCCTTGAACCTAGATCTTGGGATCTCTAGTCTTCTAGGTAGAGTTACCCCCACAATGACTTATCCTCGCCCATAGCCTCATTCCCCTCGTTGATTTCTCAACTACCTCTCTAGTTAGGCCTTTCGTAAGTGGATCCAACACATAGTCGCTTGACTTTACATAGTCAATTGTGATGATCCCCTAGAGAGTGGCTGACTAACGTTTTTATGTCTTCATCGTATATGACGAGATTTATTGTTATACATAACTCTCCAAACCCTTTCAATTTCCGCTTGACTATCGCAATGTATGCATATTGGTGCCTACGGTTTGGGCCAAAATGGAATATCTTCCAAGAAAATCCGAAGCCATTCAACTTCTTCACCGACTTTATCTAAGGCTATAAACTCTGCCTCCATTGTAGAGCGGGCAATACAAGTTTTTTTGAACGACTTTCAAGATAACGCTCTTCCACCAATTGTGAATAAATATCCACTTGGGGACATAGAATCAGTTGAACCGGTGATTCAATTTGCATCACAGTATCCCTCAATCAACGCAAGATAATTACTGTAGCGCAAAGAAAAGGCTTGGGTATGTTTCAAAAATATCCCAAAACTAGGTTCATTCACATCCAATGAGATTGACCTAGATTATTCGTGTATCGACTCAATTTACTTAATAAAAAAGCTATATTTGGTCGATTACAATACATGATATACATTAGACATCCCCATCACACGAGCATAATCCATTCAAATACTATTTTTATGTAATGAGGTTGCGACAAAACCATACCTTGAGAAGTCTTATGGTCATAATACTGTAACAACTCGATCCGTCGTTACGTAAAACTTGCATTATAATTATTGTTATTGACTTGTTATAGATTGGTTATACTGTAATTGATGTATTAGAGTTGATAGGCTTGAAATCGAATGGTTGTAGTGGGAGTTCAGACAATTAGCCTTTAAAAATAGCCTTAAAAATGGGAAAAGTCAACAGAAAGTTGACTTATTGGTAAATGACCTCGGAATGCGGATTTTATGGCTCGTATAGCTTCGTTAGGTGATTTGGGACTTAGGAGTATGTTCAAAATAATTTTGTGATGTCCGGTGTAGAATTAGGCTTGAATTGGTGAAAGTTAATTTTTGGCGATTCAAGTCGGCAGTGAAAAATAGGCTATCGCGGTCGGAATTGAATTCCGACAGTTGGAATAGGTTGCTAATATCATTTTGGATGTGTTTGCAAAACTTCAGGTCAATCGGAGAACATTTGGATAGTTTCGGCATCATTGGTGGATTTTAGAAATATCAAAGTTCTTACACTTGAATCCGATGTAAATTTGGTGTTTTATTGTTAGTTTTGGTGTTTTGAGAGTGAAACTAAGTTTGATGATGTTATGGGATATGTTGGTAAGTTTGGTTGGGGTCACGAGGGGGTCGGGATTGAATTCGGATAGTTAACGGAGGGTTGAACTTGGGAAAATGCAGCAAAGCTGCTGCTGGTGCACCACTGCTGGTGTGGTCGCACCTGCGGAAGGAGGACCGCAGGCGCGAGGTCCGCAGGTGCGGAGACTATGCACAGGTGCGGAGTTTGGCTGTTCGTGAAGGGGTCGCAGGTGCGGACGAGTGGTCGCACCTGCGGAAGCGCAGGTGCGAAGAAGCCATCGCAGGTGCGGAAATTGGGAGTTTAAGTCGTATGCGCAGGTGCGCACCTGGGAACGCAGGTGCACACCTGGGATCGCACATGCGGGTCTGCAGGTGCGCTAAAGTGGCCGCAGGTGAGGAACCACTGTTCAGAAAAATATAAAATAAACCCTCCGCGACTTAAACTTTATTTTTCACCATTGTTGTACGGAAAGGAGCTTTTGGGGACAATTTTGAAGAGGGAAATCCTTGTTCTTCACTGAGGTAAGTGTTCTAGTCATTAAAACTTGGTTATGGATGATTATAGAGCATAAGACCAGTGTATATTTATGGAAAATCAGTAAAAAAATTGGGTTTTAGGGCTTGAGATTATGAGACCTTAAAGGGTCGATTTGAGGGGTCAAACGAACTCCGATTTTGGTGTTCTTTATATGTACGGCCTCGTGATAGAACGAAGAACACTTTTGTATAAAACTTTCTGAGTTTTGGGACGCGGGACCGGGGGTCGAGTTCTGACAAATTTCGGATTTTTGAGCTAAATTTGATATCTTTCGATTGGAATTCGTTCCTTAAGTATATATTGATGATAAAAATCTGAACTTGGTAGATTTGGAGCCTTCAGAGGTTAATTTGAGAGGCAAGCGCATTGCGGAATAATTCCGGGCTAGTTTTGAGGTAAGTAATGTCTTTAAATCCCTTCCTGAGGGTATGAAACCCCGAACTATGCACCCTTTCACATGTTTTGAAATGCAAAGGTTGAAACTTTGGAGATATAGGCCTTTCCAATAGTACTATATATACTTGATATGATTTGGGATGCAAGCCATGTTTGAGGCCTAGTGCCGATCTGTTTACCCCTTGGGGGATGTTTTACTATTTTCCTCACTGGTATGTTATGATTTTTCACTAAGTCATTTATGTGAAATTGTTTTGACACTAAGAGTATTTTGATACTACTTCTTGAAAATAAAACACTATTTTTGGGTCGAGAACCCGGTATATTTATGGCCTGAAGGGCAAATTGAGAGTGTCTGACTGAGTGAGGCTGCTGGCCTATATTGTGAGGATGTTATGATATGAGTGAGGTTGCTGGCCTATATTGTGAGGATGATATGATATGAGTGAGGCTGCGGGCCTATATTGTGTGTGATTTATGCTATGATGTGGCTTATTATAGCGCTTGGGTTGTAGGAGCCCCTCCGAAGTCTGTAACACACCCCCAGTGAGCGCCGGTACTGATTGAGTGATGCCTAATAGGTAGAGTGATTGTGAGGTTTCCTGATGGGCAGAGTGATTGTGAGGTTTCCTGATGGGTAGAGTGATGGTGAGGTTGCCTGATGGGCAGAGTGATTGTGAGGTTGCCTGATGGGCTGATACTGAAAGAAATTGTTACGAGAAATGATTATGGCCCAAGGGGCAGTTTATGAAGATTTTTACCGAGTTTTCAAACTATGATTTACTTCGTTTTCAAACTCGTTTTTTACTAAGAACTTACAGAGATATACTGATATTGTACTTGTTTTCAAGGATTTCTGGAAACTGATTTCCAACTTATTATTTGATTAATACTACATGGTGACTTGGTGTTTTACTGGTTTTGTGGAATTGTGTATCTGTACTCTGTGTTTGTATTACTCGGACTGTGATTTATTTTCATTACTACTGGTTGGCGTACTCATAAAGACTCCATGTGCCTCTATGCAGATCCAGGTACCGAATTGGAGCAGTAGCTGCCTTGTTCGTTATCAGCGGTTCACGGGATTTTGAGGTAGCTGTCCAGCGTCAACAACTTCTCTATTTCCCTTCCTTATTTAGTTTTAGTATTTGAATCAGAGACATATATTATAGTTTTAGTAGAGTTAAATTTATTTATTCTTAGATGCTCATGACTATTGACTCCAGTTATTGGGAGGTTGGTTAGACTATTATTGGGACGTTAAGACTTAATTATATTAATTGATGTTATGGTTGCATGCTTATTATTTAATTGTGAACTGTTATAATTGAACAAAAGCGTAGTAATGTGATGGTTGTCTAGCCTAGTTCCACGATAGGCGCCATCACAGCCTATTAGGATTTGGGGTCGTGACAAGTTGGTATCAGAGCTCTAGGTTACATAGGACTCAACGGTCATGAGCAGGTTTAGTAGAGTCTTGCGGATCGGTACAGAGACGTCTGTACTTATCTTCGAGAGGCTGCAAAACTTTTAGGAAAACATCTCTATTTTCTTGAACTCTTTCGTGCCAATCTATTGATTCTTGAAATCTAAACTTACGTGGTTTCATTCTCTCACATATGGTGAGGACACGCAATACCGATCAGGGTGACCAGGCACCAGCAAGACCCACAAGGGGTCGAGGCGTGGTAGAGGTAGGGGACTAGCCCAGGCAGCAGCCGAGGTAGTACCACAGGATCCCCCTATAATTCAGGATAAGGTTCCCGACGATGGCGCTCCAGCGGGACAGGCTTAGGCACCGGCAATGCCTATTGTTATTCCGGGTCTTCAGGAGACCGTGGCTCAGATATTGACGGTGTGTTCAAGTTTAGCTCAGGCAGTTTCTATGTCCACTACTTCCAATACAGCTCAGACCGGGGAAGGCAATCAGACTCCAGCTGCTCGTACACCTGAGCAGGTTATACGGGGTATTCAGGCACCAGGAGCAGCCCCAGTTCAGCCGGTTGCTACAACTCAGGATTTTGTGGTCGCTGCTATGCCTGAGGATGAGCAGCGTAGGATTGAGAGGTTCAGCAGACTTAAGCATCCGACCTTCAGTGGCACAGAAGGTGAGGACACCCAAGGTTTTCTTGATAAATGCTAGAGGATACTACGTACTGCGGGTATTTCTGAGACCAGTGGGGTCTCGTTTGTTACATTTTAGTTTGCGAGTGCTGCTTTTACTTGGTGAAAGTCATTCGAGAGGCGTAGGCCGGTTGGTTCAGCACCTCTCACCTGGCAGCAGTTCTCCACGATCTTTTTGGAGAAATATGTTCCTCAATCCCACAGAGAGGAGCAGCGCAGACAGTTTGAGCAGGTGTGCCAGGGAGAATTATCAGTCACCCAGTACGAGATGAGGTTTTCTGAGTTTGCCAGATATGCTTCTCAGATTGTCCCTACCGACAGGGAGAGGATTAGGAGGTTTGTAGATGGTCTTACCTATTAGCTTTGGATTTTGATTACCATAGAGATGGTGTCTGGAGTCACATTTGAGCAGGTTGTTGATATTTCTCGGGATATTGAGTCGGTTCATAGGCAGGATCATGAATAAAGAGAGGTCAAGAGGCCTCGGGGATCAGGTAATATCAGGGACGTTCATATTTTAGTGCTCTTCCAGCTCAGAGCTCCACCCGAGCATTGTCTTATCAGGGTTCGTCTGGTGGTTATCAGGGTGGCAGAGGTTTTCATTAGTTTTCATCTCCAGCTCCAGGTAATTGTTATGAGTGTGGAGAGTTCGGACATGAGTGGAGGTAGTGTCCCCGTCGTCCTAGTAGTTCAGCTCAGCAGAGGGTTCAGCCCTCGGCTTCAGCCCCAGTTATTTCACCACCTACCCAGGCTGCTAGGGGTGGTGGTCAGGCAGCTAGAGGCCGTCCTAGAGGGGGAGGTCGAGTAGGTGGAGGCCAGCCACGTATTTATGCTCTTTCGGCTAGGCCTGATGCTATGGCTTCCGATGCGGTGATTACAGGTACTATCTCAGTTTGTCACAGTGATGCTTTGGCTTTATTTGACCCTGGTTCCACGTACTCTTATGTGTCATCCTATTTTTCTCACTTTCTGAATATGCCCCGTGAGTCTCTAGTTACTTCTGTTCATGTTTCGACTCCGGTGGGGGATACTATTGTTGTGGACCGTGTGTATCGGTCGTGTCTTATATCTATTGGGGGTCTGGATACCCAAGTGGACTTGATGTTACTTAGTATGGTCGATTTTGATGTAATCCTGGGCATGGTTTGGTTATCCCCATGTCATGTTATTCTTGATTGTCACGCTAAGACCATTACCTTAGCTATGCCCGGAGTTCCGAGAGTTGAGTGGAGGGGGTCTGTAGAGCAGGTGCCTAGCAGAGTGATTTCTTATTTAAAGGCTCGGCGTGTGGTTGAAAAAGGGTGTGAATCTTATCTTGCGTTTGTGAGGGATGTTTATAGTGAGACCCCATCTGTTGATTCTGTCCCTGTAGTCCGTGACTTCCTGGATGTATTCCCTGCAGACCTTCCAGGCATGCCACCTGACAGGGATATTGATTTTGGTATTGAACTGGTGCCAGATACTCATCCTATCTCTATTCCATCTTATCGTATGGCATCATCAGAGTTGAAAGAATTAAAAGAGCAGCTTCAGGAACTCTTAGATAAGGGGTTCATTCGGCCTAGTGTATCGCCTTGGGGTGCGCCGGTGTTGTTTGTGAAAAAGAAGGATGGTTCGATGCGCATGTGTATTGATTATAGACAGTTGAATAAGGTTACAGTGAATAATCGTTATCTGTTGCCTCGTATTGATGACTTATTTGATCAGCTTCAGGGAGCTAAGGTATTCTCCAAGATTTACTTGAGGTCAGGGTATCATCAATAGAAGATTCAGGATTTTGATATTCAGAAGACGACATTCAGGACCAGATACGGTCATTATGAGTTTATGGTTATGTCATTTGGGCTGACTAATGCCCCAGCAGCGCTCATGCAATTGATGAACAACGTGTTTCAACCCTATCTTGATACTTTCGTTATTGTGTTCATTAATGACATCTTGGTTTATACTCGTAGCCAGGAAGAGGATGCTCAGCACTTGAGAATCGTGTTGCAGAGATTGAGGGAGGAGAAGCTTTATGCAAAATTCTCTAAGTGTGAGTTTTGGCTTGGTTCAGTAGCTTTGTTGGGGAACGTGATGTCTAGTGTGTGTATTCAGGTTGATCCGAAGAAGATTAAGAAGGTGCAGAGTTTGCCTAGACCGTCTTCACCTACAGAAATTCGGAGTTTCCTTGGTCTGGCGGGTTACTACCGTCGCTTTGTGGAAGGATTTTCTTCTATTGCTTCACCGCTGACCAAATTGACACAGACGGGTGTTCTATTCAGATGGTACGATGAATGTGAGAAGAGCTTTCAGAAGCTCAAGTCAGCATTGACCACAACTCCGGTATTAGTATTGCCTACTGGTTCAGGTTCTTACACGGTTTATTGTGATGCTTCTAGAGTTGGCTTGGGAGCGATGTTGATGCATGACGGTAGGGTGATTGCCTACGCGTCGAGACAGTTGAAGGTGCACGAGAAGAGTTATCCAGTGCACGATCTTGAGTTTGTTGTTATTGTTCATGCCTTAAAGATTTGGCAGCATTATTTGTATGGGGTACAGTGTGAGATTTACACCGATTATCGTAGCTTGCAGTATCTGCTAAGGCAGAAGGACTTGAATTTGCGATAGAGGAGATGGTTGGAGATTCTCAAGGACTATGACCTGACTATTTTGTATCATCCGGGGAAGGCCAATGTGGTGGCCAATGCCTTGAGTCGCAGAGCTTAGAGTTTGGGAAGTCTAGCTTATCTTTCAGCAGCAGAGCGACCTTTAGCCCTTGATGTTCAGGCTTTTGCAGGTCAGTTAGTGAGGTTGGATTTGTCAGATCCTCCACGGGTGGTAGCTAGCATGGCTTCCCGGTATTCTTTATTTGATCAGATTAAGGCACGACAATATGATGACCGACACTTATTAGTCCTTCAGGATAGAATTCGTCGCGGTGATGCCAGCGATGTGACTATTGGTGATGACGGAGTTATGAGGATTCAGGGCCGTATATGCGTGCCCAATGTAGAGGCTATTCGAGTGATGATATTAGCAGAGGCTCACAGCTTGCGGTATTCTATCCAGAAATGCAGTGCTCAACTCTACATCAGTACCCATACCTCTCTGTACAGCTCTCCAAAACTGAGATGTGAACTGTGTACCTCTGTCAGAAATAATAGAAATCGGAACTCCATGCAATCAGACAATCTCCTTAATATAGATACCAGCTAACCGCTCTGAAGTGTAAGTAGTACTGACTTGAATGAAATGCATGGACTTGGTCAATTTATCCACAATAACCAAAATAGCATCAAAACCCTTCAAACTTCGTGGAAGCCCAACTACAAAGTCCATAGTAATCCGCTCCCACTTCCACTCCGAAATATCTAACCTCTGAAGCAAACCACCTTGTCTCTGGTGCTCATACTTGACCTGCTGGCAGTTGAGACACCTTGATACATACTCAACAATATCTTTCTTCATCCGCCTCCACCAATACTGCTGTCTCAGATCCTGATACGTCTTCGCGGCACCCGGATGAATAGAATACCGCGAGCTGTGAGCCTCTGCTAATATCAACTCCCGAATACCATCTACATTGGGCACGAAAATACGGCCCTGCATCCTCATAAACCCATCATCACCAATAGTAACATCTCGGGCATCACCTATACGAACCCTATCCTGAAGAACTAATAAGTGCCGTTCATTATACTGTCTTGCCTTAATCTGATCAAATAAAGAAGTTCGAGAAGCCATGCTAGCTACTACCCGTGGAGGGTCTGACAAATCCAACCTCACTAACTGACCCGCTAAAGCCAGAACATCAAGGGCTAAAGGTCTTTCTGCTGCTGAAAGGTAAGCTAGACTTCCCAAACTCTCGGCTCTGTGACTCAAGGTATCGGCCACCACATTGGCCTTCCCCGAATGATACAAAATAGTCAAGTCACAGTCCTTAAGAAGCTCCAACCATCTCCTCTGTCGCAGATTCAAGTCTTTCTGCCTTAGCAGATACTGCAAGCTACGATGATCGGTGTAAATCTCACACTGCACTCCATACTAATAATGCCTCCAAATCTTTAAGGAATGAACAATAGCAGCTAACTCAAGATCGTGCACTGGGTAATTCTTCTCGTGCACCTTCAAATGTCTAGACGTGTAGGCAATCACCCTACCGTTGTGCATCAACACCGCTCCCAAGCCCACTCTAGAAGCATCACAATAAACCGTGTAAGAACCCGAACCAATAGGCAGAACCAACACCGGAGCTGTAGTCAATGCTAACTTGAGCTTCTGAAAGCTCTCCTAAGATTTATCGGACCATCTGAATAGAACACCCTTCTACGTCAATCTGGTCAGAGGGGAAGCAATAGAAGAGAATCCTTCCACAAAACGACGATAGTAACCCGCCAAACCCAGGAAACTCTGAATTCTTGTAGCTGAAGACGGTCTAGGCCAACTCTGCACCGCCTCAATATTCTTCGGATCAACCTGAATACCCTCACTAGACACCACGTGCCCCAAGAAAGCCACTGAACCAAGCCAAAACTCACACTTAGAGAATTTTGCATAAAGCTTCTCCTCCCATAATCTCTGTAATACAATCCTCAAATGTTGAGCATGCTCCTCCTGGCTACGAGAATATACCAGAGTGTCGTCAATGAACACAATGATGAAAGAATCAAGGTAGGGCTGAAACACACTATTCATCAATTGCATGAACGCTGCTAGGGCATTGGTCAGCCCGAATGACATAACCAGAAATTCATAATGACCATATCTGGTCCTGAAAGCAGTCTTCAGAATGTCAGAATCCCGAATTTTTAACTGATGATACCCCAACCTCAAGTCGATCTTGGAGAATACCTTAGCTCCCTAAAGCTGATCAAATAAGTCATAAATACGAGGCAATGGATAACGGTTCTTCACTGTAACCTTATTCAACTGTCTATAGTCAATACACATGCGCATCGAACCATTCTTCTTTTTCACAAACAACACCGGAGCACCCTAAGGCGATACACTTGGCCGAATGAAACCCTTATCTAAGAGTTCCAGAAGTTGCTCTTTCAATTCTTTCAACTGTACTGGTGCCATACGGTAAGGTGGAATAGAAATGGGCTGAGTGTCGGGCACCAAGTCAATACCAAAATTGATATCTCTGTCAGGTGGCATGCGTGGCAGGTCTGCAGGGAATACATCCGAAAAATCACGGACTACGTAAATGGAATCAACAAATGCAGTCTCACTACTAACATCCCTCACAAAAGCAAGATAAGATTCACACCGTTTCTCAACCATACCTTGGGCTTTTAAATAAGAAATCACTCTACTAGGTACATGCTCTATAGACCCCCTCCACTCTGGTGCCGCGAAGATGTATTAGGATCTGAAACAGTAGTATTGGTGTAGGCGGATGAAGAGAGATATTGTTGAGTATGTAGCACGGTGTCTCAATTGCCAGCAGGTCAAGTATGAGCACCAGAGGCCCGGTGGTTTGCTTTAGAGGTTAGATATTCTAGAGTGGAAGTGGGAGCGGATTACTATGGACTTTGTAGTTGGGCTTCCACAGACTTCGAAGGGTTTTGATGCTATTTGGGTCATTGTGGATAGATTGACCAAGTTCGTGCATTTCATTCATGTCATTACTACCTATACTTCAGAACGGTTAGCTAGTATTGACATTAAGGAGATTGTCCGGTTGCATGGAGTTCCGGTTTCTATCATATCTGACAGAGGTACTCAGTTCACATCCATGTTTTGGAGGGCTGTACACAAAGGTATGGGTACTGATGTAGAGTTGAGCACTGCATTTCACCCTCAGACCGACGGTCAGTCGGAACGGACTATTCAGATATTGGAGGATATGTTACGGTCTTGTGTGATTGATTTTGGTGGCTCATGGGATCAGTTTATGCCATTAGTGGAGTTTGCATATAATAACAGCTACCAGTCCAGTATTTACATGGCCCCGTATGAGGCTTTATATGGTAGGAGGTATAGATGTCTGGTTGGTTGGTTCGAGCCTGGTGAGGCTAAGTTATTGGGTACGGACATGATTCAAGATGCGTTAGAGAAGGTGAAGTTGATTCAGGAGCGACTTCGCACGGCACAGTCTAGACAGAAGAGTTATGCGGACCGTAAGGTTCGGGATGTGTCATTTATAGAAGGTGAGAAGGTAGTGCTAAAAGTATCACCCATGAAGGGTGTTATGATGTTCGAAAAGAGAGGAAAGTTGAGTCCTCGGTTTATTGGTCTTTTCGAGGTGCTTCAGAAGGTTGGAGATGTGGCTTATAGACTTGCCTTGCCACACATCTTGTCGAGTGTTCATTCGGTGTTTCATGTGTCGATTCTCAGAAAATATGTTGGTGATCAGTTTCATGTGTTAGACTTCAGCACAATTCAACTCGAGGGTAATATATCATATGAGGTTGAGCAAGTAGCAATTTTGGCTCGTGAGGTCAGAAAGCTGAGATCTAAAGAGATTGCATCAGTAAAAGTACGGTGGAGAGGTCAGCCAATGGAGGAAGCTACTTGGGAGACCGAGAAGGAGATGCAGAGCAAGTATCTTCACTTGTTTGAGACTCCAGGTATGTTTCTAGACCCGTTCGAGGACGAACGTTGGTTTAAGAGGGGGAGAATGTGACGACCCGATCCGTCGTTACGTAAAACCTACATTATAATTTTTGTTATTGACTTTTTATAGATTGGTTATACTGTAATTGATGTATTAGAGTTGATAGGCTTGAAATCGAATGGTTGTAGTGGGAGTTCAGACAATTAGCCTTTAAAAATAGCCTTAAAAATGGGAAAATTCAATAGAGAGTTGACTTATTAGTAAATGACCTCGGAATGCGGATTTTATGGCCTGGGATAGCTTCGTTAGGTGATTTGGGACTTAGGAGTATGTTCAAAATAACTTTGTGATGTACGGTGTAGAATTAGGCTTGAATTGGTGAAAGTTAGTTTTTGGCGATTCCGGTCGGCAGTGGAAAATAGGCTATCGGGGTCGGAATGGAATTCCGACAGTTGGAACATGTTGTTAATGTCATTTTGGATGTGTTTTCAAAACTCCAGGTCAATCGGAGTTCATTTGGATAGTTTCGGTATCATTGGTGGATTTTAGAAATATCAAAGTTCTTAGACTTGAATCCGATTTAAATTTGGTGTTTTGATGTTAGTTTTGGTGTTTTGAGAGTGCAACTATGTTTGAATGATGTTATGGGATATGTTGGTAAGTTTGGTTGGGGTCCCGAGGGGCTCGGGATTGAATTCGGATGGTTAACGGAGGGTTGAACTTTGGAAAATTCAGCAAAGCTGCTGCTGGTGCACCAATGCTGGTGTGGTCGCACCTGCGGAAGGAGAACCGCAGGCGCGAGGTCTGCAAGTGCGGAGACTATGCGCAGGTGCGGAGTTTGGCTGTTCGTGAAGGGGTCGCAGGTGCGGACGAGTGGTCGCACCTGCGGAAGCGCTGGTGCGAAGAAGCCATTGCAAGTGCAGAAATTGGGAGTTTAAGTCGTATGCGCAGGTGCGCATCTGGGACCGCAGGTGCGGGTCCGCAGGCGCGCTTAAGTGGTCGCAGGTGCGGAACCACTGTTCAGAAAAATATTAAATAAACCCTCCGCGACTTAAACTTTATTTTTCACCATTGTTGTACGGAAATGAGCTTTTTGGGACGATTTTGAAGAGGGAAATCCTTGTTCTTCATTGAGGTAAGTGTTATAGTCATTAAAACTCGATTATGGATGATTATAGAACATAAAACCAGTGTAAATTTATAGAAAATCAGTAGAAAAATTGGATTTTAGGACTTGAAATTATGTGACCTTAAAGGATCGATTTGAGGGGCCAAACAAACTCCGATTTTGGTGTTCTTTATATGTATGGACTCGTGAGAGAACGAAGAACACTTTTGTATAAAAACTTCTGAGTTTCGGGATGTGGGCCCGGTGATCGAGTTTCGACCAATTTCGGATTTTTGAGCTAAATTTGATATCTTTCGATTGGAATTCGTTCCTTAAGCATATATTGATGATAAAAATCTGAACTTGGTACATTTGGAGCATTCAGAGGTTGATTTGAGAGGAAAGCGCATTGCGGAATAATTTCGGGCTAGTTTTGAGGTAAGTAATATCTTTAAATCCCGTCATGAGGGTATGAAACCCCGGACAATGCACCCTTTCACGGGTTTTGAAATGCAAATGCTGAAACTTTGGAGATATAGTCCTTACTTAGGCGACTATTGAGTTGCGAAACGGCTTTTAATGCTTATTTCCAATAGTACTATATATACTTGATATGATTTGGGTTGTAATCCATGTTTGGGGCCTAGTGCCGATCTGTTTACCCCTTGGGGGATGTTTTACTATTTTCCTCACTGGTATGTTATGATTTTTCACTAAGTCATTTATGTGAAATTGTTTTGACACTAAGAGTATTTTGATACTACTTCTTGAAAATAAAACACTATTTTTGGGTCGAGAACCCGGTATATTTATGGCCTGAAGGGAAAATTGAGAGTGTCTGACTGAGTGAGGCTGCTGGCCTATATGGTGAGGATGTTATGATATGAGTGAGGCTGCTGGCCTACATTGTGAGGATGATATGATATGAGTGAGGTTGCGGGCCTATATTGTGTGTGATTTATCCCATGTTGTGGCTTATTATTGCGCTTGGGTTGTAGGAGCCCCTTCGGAGTCTGTAACACACCCCCAGTGAGCGTCGATACCGATTGAGTGATGCCTGATGGGCAGAGTGATTGTGAGGTTTCCTGATGGGCAGAGTGATGGTGAGGTTGCCTGATGGGAAGAGTGATTGTGAGGTTGCCTGATGGGTTGGTACTGAAAGAAATTTTTACGACAAATGATTATGGCCCGAGGGGCAGTTTATGAAGATTTTTACCGAGTTCTCAAACAATGATTTACTTCGTTTTCAAACTGATTTTTTCCTGAGAACTTACAGAGATATACTGATAGTGTACTTGTTTTCAAGGATTTCTTGAAACTGATTTAGAACTTATTATTGATGAATACTACATGGTGACTTGGTGTTTTACTGGTTTTGTGGAATTGTGTATCTGTACTGTGTGTTTGTATTACTCAGACTATGAGTTAGTTTCATTACTACTGAGTTGGCGTACTCATAAAGACTCCCTGTGCCTCTATGCACAGATCCATGTACCGAATTGGAGCAGTAGCTGCCTTGTTCGTTAGCAGCGGTTCACGGGATTTCGAGGTAGTTGTCCAGCATCCACAGCTTCTCTATTTCCCTTCCTTATTTAGTTTTAGTATTTGAATCAGAGACATATATTATAGTTTTAGTAGAGTTAAATTTATTTATTTTTAGATGCTCATGACTATTGACTCCAGTTCTTGGGAGGTTGGTTAGACTATTATTGGGACGTTAAGACTTAATTATATTAATTGATGCTATGGTTGCATGCTTATTATTTAATTGTGAACTGTTATAATTGAACACAAGCGTAGTAATGTGATGGTTGGCTAGCCTAGTTCCACAACATGCGCCATCACGGCCTGTTAAGATTTGGGATCGTGACAAATACCTAGAAATTAATCGGCAACTTCCAAGTCTTTCATATAGCATACACTTGACAACATTTATGTTGGCAATGGCATTACTCATTTTCAGCATATCATCCACATATAAGCAAACAATGACTATGTGATTTGCAACATTTTTAATGTACACATGTTTATCACATTCATTTATCTTAAAGCCATTAGACAACAATGTTTGGTCGAATTTCGCATGCCATTGTTTGGGTTCTTGTTTTAGTCCATAAAGTGAATTTACAAGTCTATATACCTTCTTTTCTTTACCTGGAACTATAAACTCTTCAGGTTGTTCCATGTAAATTTCTTCCTCCAAATCTCTACTTAAGTAGGCCATTATAACGTCCATTTGATAAATTTCAAGACCATATACCGCAACTAATGTTACTAATATTTGTATGGATGTAGTTATTGTAACTGGAGAGTCTGCATCACAATAGTCAAGACCTTCTCGTTGTCTATACCCTTTGACCACAAGTCTTGCCTTTTATTTGTCAATAGTACCATTATCTTTTATTTTCCTCTTAAAAATCCATTTAGAACCCAATGGTTTATTTCCTGGGAGAAGATCAACCAATTCCCATATACGGTTGTTCAGTATGGGATCTATTTCACTATTGACTGCCTTTTTCCAAAATAATGATTCCGAAGAAGACATAGCTTCTTTAAATGTTCGAGGGTCATTTTCCAATAAGAAAGTCACAAAATCTGGTACAAATGAACTAGGCGTTCTTTGACGTTTAATACGTCTTGGATCGTCTTGATTATACATACTATCTTTTGTCTCTTCCCGAGGTCGTTTATATCTTTCACCAATCCACTCGTATTTCTTTTTATACGGATATATATTTTGGAAGAACTCAACATTATCTTATTTTATAACTGTATTATTATGAATGTCGGAATTTTTTATTTATGCACCAGAAAACGATATGCTTTACTATTGGTCGCATATCCTATAAAAACACAATAAATAGTTTTCGGTCCTATCTTTACCCTTTGGGGTTTCGGAACTTGCACTTTTTCCAAACACCCCACACTTTAATAATTCAACTTGGGCTTCCTTCCTTTCCATTTTTCATATGGATGGATTGCGTTTTGCTATGGGGTACTCGATTTAATATGATTTAATATCAGATTAGCCATAAGAATAACTTCTCCCCACAAGTTCTGTGGCAAACTAAAACTTATCAACAAAGCGTTCATCATTTTCTTTAATGATCGATTCTTTCTTTCCGCAATCTTGTTGGACTGGGGCATGTAAGGGGCCGTTGTTTGATGAATAATTCCATATTTTAAGCATATCAGTTCAAAGGATATTTGTATTCACCATCTATATAACTTCTTATCATTTTGATTTTCTTGTTAAGTTGCATTTCAACTTCATTATTCTATTTCATGAATGAATCTATTGTTTCATCTTTACTATTAAGTAAGTGAACATAGCAATATCGAGTACCGTCGTCAATAAAAGTTATGAAATACTTTTTCATCGCGAGATGGTATTAATTTCATGTCACAAATATCTGTATAAATTAAGTCTAAAGGATTTGAATTCCTTTCAACTGACTTATAAGGATGATTAACATACTTAGATTCCACACATATTTCACATTTTGATTTTTCGCATTAAAACTTAGGAATAACTTCCAAATTGATTATTTTCCGCAAGGTTTTATAATTGACATGTCCCAAACGTATATGTCATAAATCATTTGACACAAGTACGTAAGAAGAAGTTTAATTTTTTTATTGTCAACCACCATTGCATTTAGCTAAAAAAGGCCCTTAGTAAGGTATCCTTTTCCTAAGTACATTTAGTTCTAACTTATTTCATCTTTATCTAAAATAAAAATACTCTTAAACCCGTTCTTGACGAGAAGTAAAATAGAAACTAAGTTCTTTCATATTTCAGGAATGTGACAAATGTTGTTTAGAGTCACCACCTTGCCAAAGGTCATATTTAAGAATGTCTTTCCATAACCTTCAATTTTGGCCATTGCAGAATTTTCCATAAAAATGGTCTCGTCATGTCTAGCGGGAGCATATAAGCAAATGATTCTCTAACAACACAAACATGGCGGGTGGCACCAGAATCAATCCACCTCTCCTTAGGATTTTCCACTATGTTACATTCAGTCAAGATAGCGCCCAAGTAACAATATCATCATTTGTTTGGACCATATTTTGTTGACCTTTTTTCTTCTCTTTTTTTGGAGCACGACATTATGCAGCTTTGTGTCAAAATTTTCCACAATTGTGGAAATTTCCCTTGAATTTCTTATTGATGGGATAGTTGTTTGGTCTAAAAGATCTTTTGCTTCTTCGGATTAGTTGGAGAAGTTTCAACAATATTTTCACTCATAATTGTTGAATTACCACGTGTCTTCTTTTCTACAGCTTTATTGTCCTCTTTGATCCTCAATCGAACGATAAAATCTTCTAGTTTCATGTCCTTGCGTTTGTATTCAAATAGTTCTTAAAGTTTATGGAGGAAACTTCTCAATTATTGCTGCAACTTGAAACGCCTCATTGATGACCTAACCTTCAACAAATTTTTTTTAATTAGTAACCGAAATAATACTTTCAACATAAGCATTAATTCGGATTATACCTTCAGCAAGAAGATCATGAATGATAAGTTGCAGCTCTTGAACTTGGGTAGGGATAGGCTTGTTGTCTACCATCTTATAGTCCAAAAACTTAGCTGCAACGAACTTCTTCAAACCGACATCCTCGATTTTATACTTCTTTTCCTACGCCACCCATAGTTCTTTCGAAGTTTCCACATTACTATAGACGTTTTAAATATCATCATCCAGTCCGCTAAGAATGTAATTCTTGCATAAGAAATTTGAGTGCTTCCACGCCTCATTCACCATAAAATATTCATTCTCAAGAGTTCATTCCGGCAGAAATGGAACGTCCTCTTTGATGAACTTCTGTAGACTAAAAGTAGTCAAATAATAGAACATCTTTTGTTGTTTTATAAACGACTATTTATGCAAACTGCCAAATTCATATTATAACGGAAAAAATTAAAGCGGAGGAAAATTGAATTAACGTTACAGTAACAGTCAAATTTGGATTAATTCATATTGCGTTAATATAAACAAACAAATTTGGTCAAGAAAATCAATCAATCAATTGACCATTTGACCAAATCCGAAGCCGAAGTCGAGCGACGGCGACGACGGTGCGAAGCTTGCCTTCTTCTCAACTCTTTAAGATCTAAAAGAAGATGAACTGTATGTATACCCATCAAAAGTCTTTTCCTCCTTAAATATGGGAAGATGTCCATTTTTCAAGGAGGGAAAATCAAATTTTCATTTTTCCCTCCATTTCTCATTCACCCTCTTTTAAGCTCTAAGAGGCTTAAACCCAACAATCCCCCACATGAATGGGGAATGGCTATATCACGAAAATATGCTTGAATAACTATGTGATTTACAAGCAAGGATTAATCGCATCTGGATAAGTAGGTTCCCTTTGAACTTTTTGTAGTGAACTTATGTCGCATATACTCGATCAATCAGTAGATTTGTATCTTTGAACCGTCATACATTAGTGTATACATAGACAACCATAAGTCACACAATCAAACCTTAACCGTCTTTGATTCTCATTATTGTGTTCGTTTCAGCCATGAACAACGCCTGGTTTCATAAGTGCGCAGAAAACTGGCCTTACAAAGTTCTCCTTGAAGCGGCTAACACTTCAAACTTACATAGGTAATTTCTAAATGTGTCATCCAATAGATACACTATTTTATATACCCCGTATCAAATTTAAAATCATTAAAAAGCCTTAATATTTTATCCTTGGTACTGAACGTTGTCTCATCACGAAAATGGACCAAACATTTTAGTTGACAAAGTTGAACCGTCATTAGTGACTTTGTTTAATCTCCTTGAACCTAGATCTTAGGATCTCTAGTCTTCTAGGTAGAGTTATCCCCACAATGAGTTATCCTCGCCCATAGCCTCATTCCCCTCGTTGATTTCTCAACTACCTCTCTAGTTAGGCCTTCCGTAAGTAGATCCAACACATTGTCGCTTGACTTTACGTAGTCAATTGTGATGATCCCCTAGAGAGTAGCTGCCTAAAGTTTTTATGTCTTCATCGTATATGACGAGATTTACTGTTATACATAACGCTCCCAACCCTTTCAATTTCCGCTTGACTATCGTAATGTATGCATATTGGTGCCAACGGTTTGGGCAATAATGGAATATCTTCCAAGAAAATCTGGAGCCATTCAGCTTCTTCACTGACTTTATCTAAGGCTATAAAATATGCCTCCATTGTAGAGTGGAAAATACAAGTTTGTTTGAACGACTTTCAAGATAACGCTCCTCCACCAATTGTGAATAAATATCCACTTGGGACATAGAATCAGTTAAACTGGTGATTCAATTTTCATCACAGTATCCCTCAATCAACGCAAGATAATTACTGTAGTGCAAAGCAAAGGCTTGGGTATGTTTCAAAAATATCCCAAAACTCGGTTCATTCTCATCCAATGAGATTGACCTAGATTACTCGTGTATCGACTCAATTTACTTATAACACAAGCTATATCTGGTCGAGTACAATACATGATATACATTAAACATCCCCATCACACGAGCATAATCCATTCAAGTACTGTTTTTATGTAATGAGGTTGTGACAAAACCAGACCTTGAGAAGTCTTATGGTCATAATACCCGGAATTAAATCGGCAACTTTTAAGTCTTTCATATCACACTTGCTAGTTAGCATACACTTGACAGCATTTATATTGGCGATGGCAATACTCATTTTCAGCATATCATCCACATATAACCAAACAACGTACACATGTTTATCACATTCATTTATCTTAAAGCCATTGGACAACAATGTTTGGTCAAATTTAGCATGCCATTTCTTGGGTTCTTATTTTAGTCCATAAAGTGACTTAACAAGTCTATATACCATCTTTTCTTTACCTGGAACTACAAACCCTTTAGGTTGTTCCATGTAAATTTCTTCCTCCAAATCTCTATTTAAGTAGGCCATTTAAACATCCATTTGATGAATTTCAAGACCATATACCGCAACTAATGTTACTAATATTTGTATGGACGTAGTTATTGTAACTGGAGAGTCTGTATCAAAATAGTAAAGGCATTCTTGTTGTCTATACCCTTTGACAACAAGTCTTCCCTTTTATTTGTCAATAGTACCATTATCTTTTATTTTTCCTCTTAAGAATCCATTTAGAGCCCAATGGTTTATTTCCCGGGAGAAGATCAACCAATTCTCATATACGGTTGTTCAGTATGGGATCTATTTCACTATTGAATGCCTTTTTCCAAAATAATAATTCCGAAGAAGACATAGCTTCTTTAAATGTTCGAGGCTCATTTTCCAATAAGAAAGTCACAAAATCTGGTCCAAATGAAGTAGACGTTCTTTGACGTTTAATACGTCTTGGATCTTCCTGATTATACGTACTATCTTTTGTCTCTTCCCGAGGTCGTTTAGATCTTTCACCAATTCACTCATATTTCTTTTTATACGGATATATATTTTCGAAGAACTCAACATTATCTTATTTTATAACCGTATTATTATGAATGTCAGAATTTTTTATTTATGCACCAGAAAACGATATGCTTTATTGTTGGTCGCATATCCTATAAAAATACAATAAATAGTTTTCGGTCCTATCTTTACCCTTTGTCGTTTCGGAACTTGCACTTTTTCCAAACACCCCACACTTTAAAATAATTCAACTTGGGCTTCCTTCCTTTCTATTTTTCATATGGATGGATTGCGTTTTGCTATGGGGTACACGATTTAATATGATTTAACATCCGATTAGCCATAAGAATAACTTCTCCGCACAAGTTCTGTGGAAAACTAAAACTTATCAACAAAGCGTTCATCATTTTCTTTAATGATCGATTCTTTCTTTCCGCAATCTCGTTGGACTGGGGCATGTAAGGGGCCGTTGTTTGATGTATACTTCCATATTCTAAGCATATCAATTCAAAGGAGATTTGTATTCACCATCCATATAACTTCTTATTATTTTGGTTTTCTTGTTAAGTTGCGTTTCAACTTCATTATTGTATTGCATGAATGCATCTATTGTTTCATCTTTACTATTAAGTAAGTGAACATAGCAATATCGAGTACCTCGTCAATAAAAGTTATGAAATACTTTTTCATCACGAGGTGGTATTAACTTCATGTCACAAATATCCATATAAATTATGTCTAAAGGATTTGAATTCCTTTCAACGGACTTATAAGGATGATTAACATACTTAGATTCCACACATATTTCACATTTTGATTTCTCGCATTCAAACTTAGGAAAAACTTCAAAATTGATTATTTTCCGCAAGATTTTATAATTGACATGTCCCAAACGTATATGCCATAAATCATTTGACTCAAGTAAATAAGAAGAAGTTTAAATTTTTTTATTGTCAACAACCATTACATTCAGCTAAAAAAGTCCCTTAGTAAGGTAACCTTTTCCTAAGTACATATATTTCTAACTTATTACATCTTTATCTGAAATAAAAATACACTTAAACCCGTTCTTGACGAGAAGTAAAATAGAAACTAAGTTCTTCCGTATTTCAGGAACGTGACAAACGTTGTTCAGAGTCACCACCTTGCCAAAGGTCATCTTTAAGAATATCTTTCCATAACCTTCAATTTTGGCCGTTGCAGAATTTTTCATAAAAATGGTCTTGTCATGTCTAGTGGGAGCATATAAGCAAATGATTCTCTAACAACACAAACATAGCGGGTGGCACCAGAATCAATTCACCTCTCCTTAGGATTTCCCACTAAGTTTCATTCAGACAACATAGCACACAAGTCATCAATATCATCATTTGTTTGAACCATATTTGCTTGATTTTCTTTCTCTTTCGTTGGAGCACGACATTATGCAGCTTTGTGTCAAATGTTTCCACAATTGTGGAAATTTCCCTTGAACTTCTTCTTGCTGGGATAATTGTTTGGTCCAAAAGACTTCTTCCGCTTTTTCGGATTAGTTGGAGCTGTTTCAACAATATTTGCACTAATAATTGTTCAGTTACCACGTGTCTTCTTTTCTACAACTTTATTGTCCTCTTTGATCCTTAATCGAACGATGAGATCTTCGAGTTTCATGTCCTTGTGTTTGTGTTTCTAATAGTTCTTAAAGTTTATGGAGGAAATTTCTCAATCATTGCTCCAACTTGAAACGCCTCATTGATGACCAAACCTTCAACAAAAAATTCATAATTAGTAACCGAATTAATACTTTCAACATAAGCACTAATTCGGATTATACCTTCAGCAAGAATATCATGAATGATAAGTTGCAGCTCTTGAACTTGGGTAGTGATAGGCTTGTTTTCTTCCATCTTATAGTCCAAAAACATAGCTGCAACGAACTTCTTCAAACCGACATCCTCAAATTTATACTTCTTTTCCTACGCCACCCATAGTTCTTTTGAAGTTTCCACATTACTATAGACATTTTAAATATCATCATCCAGTCCGCTAAGAATGTAATTCTTGCATAAGAAATTTGAGTGCTTCCATGCCTCAGTAACCATAAAATATTCATTCTCAAGAATTCATTCCGGCAGAACTGGAACGTCCTCTTTGATTAACTTATATAGACTCAAAGTAGTCAAATAATAGAACATCTTTTGTTGCCACCATTTGAAGTCAATCCTGGAAATATTTTTGGGCTTTTTCGCCGGAGCCGGTGGTGGCACAGAACGACTGGAAGAAGCAACATTGCTTGTAGTGCCAACCACATGAGTTCCTGTTTCTGTCATTTCTGTTAATCACAAAACATTAAACAAAAATAATTAGCGGTGAAGTATTTAAAATCTTCAAACCGAATAACTTTAACAGAAATAGATTACATACAATGGTGAAGATTTTATTTCTTCAAACCATATACAAATAGAGTAGAAAATATAAAAAATTTATTCTCCAAAATGAGAGTAGAAATCGCTAGGATTTAGTCTCTCACAAACAGAATATAAGATGAATACAGAAAAATAAATTAAGTTCCTTAAGATTTTTAGAAATATATATTCGAGAATATATTCAAAACCAGTAACAATGGAAAAAATAAAAAACGAATTTGAGCCCACTGAATTTACAATGTTTCCTTAAGGAACTTAATTCCCTCCTAGTACCCGAGGTTTAGGATTATTTTCTCCCAGGATAAAACAGACAACTTCACTGGTGTATCGGTACTTCAAACTCCAGTGATCAACGAACTCAAAGAAGTAGTAAATCACACTTGCTGCTTACTTTTCTGTTAAAACAATGCAGAAAAAGGAATGAGAAATCAGAATTTTCGTAAGGTAATTCTAAGGGAGAGTTCATGTATTAATAGCCAAAAAATGTTGGGTTATACTGAAGAGTTGTAACTCTTCAAGTAAGGTTGCAACTCAATAGGGTTGTTTTATAAAACGGCAATTTATGCAAACCGCCAATACAAATTATAAAGCTAAAATTAAAACTGTAACGACGCGGTCCGTCGTTACGCAGTATACACATCTATTCCTTCATTTCTGTCTTGTAGTAGCTCGGTTAGACTGTTCACGAAGTGTTGGGGTTGGTTGGTTTGGGTTCGGAGCGAAAATAGAGTGGATTGAGACACATAGTCTCTAACAAGAGCTTTAGAGTTGGAAAAGTCAACCCGAAATTGACTTATTGGTGAAAGACCTCGGAATGCGGGTTTTATGGTTCGGATAGCTTCGTTAGGTGATTTGGGACTTAGGAGTGTGTTCAGAATAATTTTAGGGTGCCCGGTGTAAAATTAGGCTTGAATTGGCGAAGTTAGTATTTTGGCGAATTCCGGTTGATAGGCGAGATTTTGATCCGAGGGTCGGAATGGGATTCCGAGAGTTGCTGTAGCTTCGTTAGGTCATTTTGGACTTGCCCGCTAAATTTCAGGTAATTTGGAGATGGTTTGGTTGGGTTTTTTATCAAATGCGTGTTTCAGAAGTTTTTGGGAATCATAGGCTTGAATTGGATGAGAATTTATGGTTTTGATGTTGTTTTTGGTGTTTTAATGGCTCGACTAAGTTTGAATAACCATGTTTGATATGTTGGTAAGTTTGGTTGGGGTCCCGAGGGGCTCGGGTTTGATTTCGGACGTTAAACGGAGAAATTGGGACTTGAAACGCAGCTGAAGCTGCTACTGCTGGTGTGATCGCACCTGCGATGCTTGGGCCGCAAGTGCGGACATCGCAGGCGCGAGAGTGAAGGCGCAGGGGCAGAAATTCATCGCAAGGGCGGAAGGAAGATCGCACCTGCGAGGTCGCAGGTGCGGGGGATAGGTTCGCAGGCGCGGGCTCTGAGTGTTAAGTGAAGGATCGCAGGCGCGGTCAATGTGTCGCCCCTGCGGGCCCGCCGTTGCGGTAAAGCGATCGCAGGCGCGGAGCCTGGGCGTTTAAGTGACTTCCGCATGTGCGGTTAAAATGTCGCGGCTGCGGAGTCGCAGGTTTGAGAAATGCACCGCTGTTGCGGAAATGCCTAGGCAGAACTATAAAAAGGCAGCCTTCGCGAAATTTGTCCTC
>ML283228.1:3079-25609 GCA_005239495.1 Nicotiana undulata
ACATCACCCTTCGTGCTTTTACTCTCTTCCTCAAAATGCAATGTACAATGTAAGGCAATATAAATCATGTCACGACATTAACCTGCGTGCTTGTAATCAATGTAAATCATGGCACGACATTATCCTTCGTGCTTATAATCAATGTGAATCATGGCACGGCATCACCCTTCGTGCTTTACACTCTTCCTCACCAAACAATAACATATATAATGGCAAGGAGTACAGCATAGTGGAAATATACAGTTCAAATCACCCGGCAAGGGGAAAACATCAATCAATAACTTAATAAATGCCTGGCAAGGGTCTCAGCTATATCCAATCACCTCGATTGTATACTCCACACTTGGATTATCAATCGTATCAACACTTCTCAAGCTCAACAGCCAATACTTTCAACAAGAATAAATTACCAAGTANNCCGGACTAAAACCCGATCACCCATACCCCACGAGTTAGAATATATAATTTGTTTTGAAATCCGACAACAAATTGGGGTTGAATTACCCAAAATTCCCAAAAACCTAACTCTACCCAAAACCCCTAATTTCTACTTTTATTTCATGTTTTTAGGCCCAGAATCTAGTGATTAGTTGATGAAAGTAAGAGAAAATGATGTTAAGAACACTTACCTATGGAGGTTGGAGGGCTTGAATTTCGTCTATGGAGGTTTGGGGAAGAAGGAGGAAGTGAGAAAATATGAAACTCCCGTATAGTATTCTGTTTTGGGGCTTTTAAAATAGCTGGGGAAATTATACCTGTGCGATCGCGGAAAAAGAGATGCGACCGCATCCGCACAGTAACTCCCCAAGACCCCTCCGCGATCGCAGCCCACTGGGTGCGTTAGCACTACACTACCTCGACCCCCTCCCCAGCTACCCTGTGTGTTCACATGAATTGGAATGCGTTCGCACAGTACATTTTTCCCCTACACCAGAACCAGCACTTTAACACCAGATTTTTCCTTTTTTCACACCCCGTTGGCTACCCGGAACTCACCCGAGCCCTCGGGTCTCAAAACAAAAAACAGACACGACTCCCAAATCATCATACGGACTTGTTCAAGCATTTAAATCATCAAAATATCATCAAAAACAAGGAATTAAACCTCAAAACTCATAGAAATTTCTTAAAACTTCATAAGGCTTAATTATTCCGATTTTTATCCGAAACCCGTCATTTCAAGTCCATTTTACGCCAAATTTCACATATAACTCACATTACATATAATAAACCTGTTCCGGGCTCTGAAACTATAATATGGGCCCGGTAACACGGTTTTCACATCAAGCTTCATTTTCAAAAACCTTTATTATTTTCATAAAATAATTTTCTTTAAAAATTCATTTCTCGGGCTTGGGACCTCGAAATTCGATTCCGGGCATACGCCCAAGTCCCATATTTTCCTACGGACCCTTCGGGATCGTCAAAACACGGGTCCGGGTCTGTTTACCAAAAATGTTGGCCAAAGTCAACTTTATCCAATTAATTATTCCAAAAATTCAATTTTTATCATATTTTCACATAGAAGCTTTCCGGTTGCGCACGCATATCGAGGTGAGATTAACGGAGGCTTTTGGGGCCTCAGAACACAGATTTAGCTAAAGTTACTTGGGATGACCTTTTGGGTCATCACACCAAACACTCTTCAATCCTAAAAAGAAGGTTGTGATTGGCTATATAATCTTCTGAAATCATTCTGCTCTACTCAGATCCGAGACTATTACTTTTTATATGTTATATATTTGAAATAAACTGAAGCAATGTTATTATATAGAGTAATCACTAGCTACAACTTTAAAGTGACAAACAATTTGCATGTACTATTCATAAGCTAGCATTAGAATGCTAACATATAACCACTCAACAATTCCAACTTCAACCCTCCAAAGGCCTACTTGATGCACATATTTGACCAACACATATAGATACACTCTTATTTAAACATTTTCAATCTTTCTTATCTCTCGAGCCTATTCTTATTCCTTTCCTTCCTTGCTTTGAGGCAGTTATATAATAATTACAAAGGGGACATATTATAATTAAAATGATGTAATATGCCAACAACACTCCACTTCCACATATCAATCATAAAATACATCTCAATCTCAAGCTAGTTGGGTTAGTTATGTTAGCAGTCCTATATCAGTTGTGTGGAGGATGATTGGTCTCCTTATATGGTTAAGGAAATTCTCAAATCATGAGCTAATTTTTTTATTAAATTAGGACAAATGTACATCGACGACACTTAAAAAATTTATGAATAATCACAAGAATAACAGTAGCCTTAAAAATCATGAGCTAATTTTTTTATTGAGTTAGGACAAATGTACATCGACGACACTTAGAAAATTTATGAATAATCACAAGAATAATAGTAGCCTTAAAAAACATACAGGTCAAAATCAAATGACCAAAAATGACACTGGAAATAAGTTGTTACTTGTTATATAAAATCAACATCACTAATTTTGAAATTTTTTAGGAATAAATTAGTATATAGGTTCTTTCTCTCTTCACTCCTTACTGTAAGTTTGGTGTGTAAGGTAAAATAAATACAAATAATTGGCAACTTTCCTTCTACATGAAAATTAACACAACCAAAAAAAATATCAAATTGTTTGTGTGAATGTGCTTGTATCCATGTAGCAAGAAATAACAACTTAGAATTTAACCAAAAAAATAAGATGCATATGAAGGTACACTAAGAAAACAAGAGAAATAATTAGAAACAATGATTACAATAATGGAGCACTAAAAATCGTTTAATCCAATAATCATCCCCTCTAATTCAACTCAATTCGCCTCAAATCACCAAAATCAAGAACGTGAAAAACAAACAAAAAATTATTTTTATTCATTAGAGTCATAATTAACCGATGCAGATAGAAACAGAGAGCAGAGGAAAACAACAAAAAGGGATAGATGAAAAAAGGTTCTCAATCATCTCAATTGCACATATTCTGTAGAAATTTTAAGAAATTCAATTACCAAAATAACAAAGGATGAATATTGGATCAAAGACAAAGTCAAAGTCACATTTCACTTATTTTCTCGATCAAATCAAATTGGAAAACTAGAGAAAGAAATCAAATGAATCAAAATAGTCAAAAACTTTTGCAATTGAAAAAGAGTAAAGAATGGATCACAAAGCTATTATAGAATTGTGAAAAATATACAAAACATACGCCTACCAACCTACCTATCTATGAACGCAAAAGAAAACCCAGCAACAACAGTATAAAAAATCAAGCAGCACCAATAAAAAAAACTTGCAGGGTAAGAAGAAAAGTTACCTGGGGAAGAAGATTATCTCTGCCGAAAATTTTATTGCGTTTTCGTGATTCTGTGTCCGCTTGGTTTTGTTTCAGCCGTCTTCTATTTGTGTTCTACGAAGGGAATGGGTTTTCTTAGGTTGGAGGGAATAGTTCATTAATGTCCAAAACAATTGGAGGGAAAGATTTATTTTCTTTGGGTACGAAGGGAAAGTTAAAAGTAATAAAAAATCTATTTTAATTAGTAATTTTTAGTGGCAATTTAATTTTATTGTTGAAAAAGGATATCTTTTACTGGCTAATGGTCATATGCCGCTAATATTTTAGCTTAGAGAATCTATTAGCGGCTATTTTCTTATTGCCACTAAATAATTGCCGCCAAAGGCCTTTTTTGTAGTAGTGTCTTAAGGTCTTTTGTTCTTAAGTTCAATTCATATTTCTTAATCATACACTTAGCCGGTTCGAGGGCGATCTAGCTCGAGGGCCAAGTTGCATCGTATACTGATTTTCTTTATCTTACAGTCAATTTACAACATTAATTATCATATTTATCAATTTGTGCTAGGTGAAATCACATATCCTTAAAAACACTTATAAATTTAATTGTTATCTGATTTTAAGGGTAAACAATAACTATTCAGCGCATTTTGAGAGCTAGCTAACTTTGGGTTCCAATGAAATTTCACCCTAACAACAACTCACATGTTATTTGTTTCACATTAGCTCTCCACTTAGTTCCAATCAAAGCTTCAGCATAGTCATGGATAGATCACCTAGGTTCGGATGACACACAATTGATAAAGAAAACAATAAATTATCCTGCACATTAAAAGCAATAGTATATTCAATGCAATAAAAGGACAGATTAATGAACAAAGTATCCCACCTTAATTAGGGTTCGAAAAAGTATTACACCCTAAACCTAAGAGTATGACGTAGATATGTAGGCAGCCCAACACATACAAGCACAATGCATGTACTAAATTGTGATAGTTTGTTACAATTAAATAATCAATTATAAGATAAAATACATACTACTATTTAATTGCTCCTACGTTTACGTCATAAAAGGAACATGTGCCAAGTATTTTTCGAATCCTAGACGGAGTGGGTAATTAACATTGAGCCACCTTGACATGCATATATGCAAGTTGAAAACCCTACACAATACAAGTTACGCCCTTACCTTTGGTCTTGACCTTTAGGAAGGCACACACACAGCTGACGGCCAAAACCCAAAAATCTTCTACTATTCCTTTGCTCTCTTCTATGGCTCCCAAAAGCAAATCTCGCTTAGTAGACCAGCCTCCTTCTGCTTCCTCTTCTGAAGAACAGGACACACAACAAGCAGAAGAATCTCAAGAAGAAGAAGAAGAAGAATCTGGTGAAGAAGAAAGTGAAGAAGAAGAAGAAGAAGAAGAAGAAGAACCCAAAACAGCCCCTCCTCTTGAAAGAAAACCCACTTCCCAAAAACCCCTTCAAACCCCACAAAACAAACCTCAATCTTCTTCTTCTGAGTCCGGAACTGAAGATGGGTCAGGATCCGATTCCGATTCGGACTCGGGTCAATCCCAACCTTCCCCTTCTGCTTCCGACTTCACCGTCAAACCCAGTATACCCGCTGCAAGATCCCCATTAAAACCCACTTCCAAGAGGCCTCAAGAAACCCAACAACAACAGGCCCAAAAAGAAAAACAATCAAGGCCCAATAAAAAGCCCAAGATTTCTGAAGAAGATAGTAAGGTTTCTGAGGAGAAGAAATCAGCTGCTACTACACCTATCAGGCTATGGGGTGATGAAGACCAGCTTGCTGTACTCAAAGGTATGGCTGAATTTAAAGCCCAAAAAGGTTCTGAACCAAATGCAACTGATATGTCTGCTTTTCATGACTTTATTAAAGGGAAATTACAAGTTGAAGTTTCAAAAAGTCAAGTTACTGATAAGCTTAGAAGGTTAAAAAAGAAATTTTTAAATAATGTGAAAATTAGTGAGGATCCAGTTTTCTCTAAGCCTCATGATTATTTAATGTTTGAGCTTTCTAAGAAGATTTGGGGTGATGCGGGAACTAGTAATACTAATGGAGTTAATGAGAATGTTAACAATGGCACTAATGGGAAAGCTAAAAAGACTGTTGATGTTAAGAAGACTACTGCTGAACCGAAGAAAAGTGCTAAAGTTAGTACCTTTACTAAACCGAAGGATGACGAGAAGCCCAAGGAAGACGAGAAATTGGCCTCTGTAAAAGAGGTAGATAAGGAGGATGTTGCGGTAAAGGGTGATGATCAACGGGATTTTCGGTCTAAGTATCCAAATTTAGCTGCATCCTTTAGTATGCCGGCCATGTCTGCTATCTTTCCGAATGGTGTTGATATATTTAAGGAGAATATGAGTTTGATTGGTAGTGACAAGGCTAAGGTGTTGGAGGAGAAGTGGAAGAAACTGCACGATGATGAAAATGTCTTAATGCTCAAGCGCTTAGATTTGATTAGAGAGCATTACCAATTGGTGGTTGATGCAGGGAGAGGTAATTAGATGTTGATGGATTATTTTGTTCTCTTTGATGCAAACATTTAGGTACCGAGTCTGTGGAGCTTTTACTTTTTTGTTTCATATATTGTTGTCTCTCAAGACAGTTTGTTTTTCGTGTTAATGAACTTATGTTTGATCCTGCGAGTTAGATTTTCTTTTTAGGTTTATTCGTACATGTTATTGCTTCTTTAGTTTTATTACAAGTGAAATGGTTTATGTGGTATCTTTTGTTTTGCTTCCTCTGTTTGTTCGATTGTGATTAGCTCTATAAAAAGTTTGCAATGAAATGCATACATATTCCTAAATTTTCGTGACACTGACGTTATATATTGCAAATCATGCATCCTATCTGTATGGTGGAAGCAAGCAGCTGAAGTAGAAATTTCACCAGAACAAAGTTCAATTGTCATTTCCTACTCCAGATAAAGAAATACCTAAACGGTATTTTTCTCAGTTTTTGAGCTTGGGTTGTCCTTCAACTAATTTACATCACTCATAATGATCTATTCTTCCATTTTTTTTTGTTCTTAACCAAGTCTACATCGCTTTCAAAAGACTTTGGTGTTAAGAGACTTTTTTCTCCATGTGAGATTAGGTGTATCTTATCCCCTGTTAAAATCTCAGTTATCGTATTGTGAAACCTATAGACCAGTGCATTTGGAGGTCTGCATATGACATGGCAAAGCTATCTCAGGCGATTTTCTCTCACTTTATCCTCTATATGTGCTACCTGCACTGTAACTTTTTCCAATTTACCTTATCAAAAAGAATTGTCCAGCTTTATAGGATCATACGTCTCTTTTAATCTGGTCTTTGTCGACTTTTATGAACTTTTTGAGCCCTTGTGGGATGACAATTGCTGGCATATAATATTGTCGATTATGCAATCATTCTATCTTTAAGTATGTTGCATTGCACGGAACCGTTGTAGCATTTTTTCATGTCAGCCATCCTAGTTTAATTGTATGGTTATATATATGTCTGTCATACCTTTTTCCCGGAGACTGAAACTAGATATATCCAATTTGTTCCGTTAAGCACCATAGCTCCATCTAATCCCACTTCGCCTTCATTCTATTTATGGTGCAATATCCCGCCCTTTCATCTTCTCTCCTCTGGCCTCTGTCCCTGTAGAATTACTTTGCATCATTCTTTGTTGGTGCTTGCTGAAACTTTTACTTCAGCTGCTGGATTTGGATATTTACTTGATGTGCATTTATGTCTCTCTTGAGCCGAGGTTCTATCTGAAACAACCTCTCTATCGTCATTGTGGCATTACATTGCTGTACTTGATGCACATTTATCTTATATGCTGAGTTTTTCTACTACTTAAGTTAAAAGGTGTTGGACTTCATTCGCTGGAAAATTATACTATGTAAATAGAGTAGAAATGATCTTTTTTGGTTATACTTGAGTTGTTGAATCCCCGTATAGAAGAATTCAAGTATAGTAGTAAAGGGGGTTCGAAATTACTTTGGGTCATAGGTTCGACTTCCAGCTTGACATCCTAGAATTTTTTTGAATTCCCTTGTATAAATTTCTGGTTCCGCTAGGTTTTGTTCACAGCTGGAATGCTCGTGTTTACGTGCAGTCGTGAAACTTTGATTATTCTGACGGAGCTTATTGTTATATAAATCAAATATGTAGTGCATCATATTGTATTTCTTTTAAAAAATAAGTATGTGGTGCTTAAGGGTGTAGTATTTGCAGCACTCATTCAATTCTTTGTATTTCATCAGAACACATTTGCTCTTGATACAGTTATTGTGATCTTAGTCATAACAGTATTATTAGATTGGTGTGTTAGCTGCATTGTCAGAGTGATTTACTGGTCTTGCTCTATATTCTTTCCTTTTAAGGTTCAATTTCTTTTTCTTAATATTCGTTCCTTTTAGGGTTCAATTTCTTTATTTTAATATTCTTTAACAAATGAACGAACCTCTTCTCCTGTTCTGCTGTCTTAAGCTGACCAAACGCATTGCATGTGATGCTCAAATTAAACGGGCAAAATTCAGAACTGATTCAGTCCGCAGAAACTAATTGTATTTGCTAACCGAAAAATGTTATTTTGGGGGAGGGGCAATCAAACAACGATATAGCTCTTAGTAAAAAACATATCAAGAACATGGATTATCAATAATAGTAGTCATCAATGCTAATTCTTGCAACTATGATACACAATCATAGACTAAGCCAGAGAGTTTCACTCTACCAAAATATATTCCATTATCTGACAGCCCCAAGAAAGAAGACGAAACCAAAATAAAATGAAGTAAGTAAAAAATCAAGAACTTGCAACGTGGGAAAATAAGTAGATAATATTTGGACTATGGGGCGAGTATCATAGAAGCTGTGGTAAAATATGCAACAGAAAAGATGGCATGAACAAAACACAAAATTCCACCAATAGAGAAGAAATGATGATGTGAAAACCCACAGGAAGCTCTTGACTTGTTGTTTGCCATCGTCCCAATTACGAGCAATCCCATTGCTATTGCCATTATGATCCTGAAATCCCAACAAAACATATTAGCAAACATGTAGGGACATATTTGGACTCTCAAGTAATTGTTTTGTCAAAAGTAGGATAGATTTAATTTTCTGTATTCTGTCCTTTTGAAATTGATTACACGTAACATTTCCCCTCAAATCATGGACAGTGTGATTCGATTTACCACCTTTACCCCATCCCAACAAGGAATTCCCTTCCACTGATCAAGATATTACAGTATAGTGGATTATTAATTATTCCAACAAAATAAATAAATAGATAACCAAAACATAAAAATAGTTAAAAGGATCCCGAGTACAAGATAATAGTATTTTTTCCTTATCTTGGCGATTTAGGTCCATGGATGTTTTAATCACTCGATCCAATCCAAGCATAGAAATGTTCCAACTATACAATAAGATAAAGGAGGTAAACTGTTTATTTATTTATTTTTTGGCTTCTTAAGGTTTGGTCTAACAAGTGACTTTTAGAAACAACTTCAAATTGGTTCATTGAGGCCCGACTAAATTCGGATTTGCGCCGGGAAGTGTCACATTGGGGTAAAGTGCTTGCTAACAAAGGCGACTACATACTCAGGGCTCGAACCCGAGACCTCTGATTAAGGATGAAGGAGTACTTACCGCTCCATCACAACCCTTGTCCGTAAGGTACTACCTTTCTTAGGGAATGTTGGTACGTTATAAAACATATTACACATGTTCCATGTTGAAACCTGCCTTCCCCTACTTATTACGTACGTTGTCCTTTCTTAACGTAAGTTGTACATGTGAATTCATCTTAAATGTGGGAAAAAATATGACAAGATTAGTTTTAATTTACCGTGGCATGTAACCCGATCCTAATATCAATAAATACTGCTACGACGTGCAACCCGATTCAATATATAAATGCATTTGCAGGATTGATGAATGAAGGGGATGGAGACATACCAAGTAAAAACAAGACAAGCCATTGATAGTTGCCTACTTGGGGATGCTTTCTTAATATCATCAATAGCGCAAACACTGCAACCTCCAAGAAGATTGGCAACAACATGTGCTATTGCAAGAAGACAAACTGCAGCTACACCTAGTACAAAAGCATCATGACTTGGCTCTTTACACTCGAACAACCACAACCTCAGGTGCTTTTCCTGTTCCAATATCCATTAAACAATAACAAAACGGAAGTTATATATACTGACAATATAAATATGTAATATAAATTTATTATCAGAGTAATGTTATTGTGTTATTTTTCAAATAACTAGTTGCACTTATAGTGACAGTTACCTGTAGCTATCTTTTAGGTAATTCTTTTATAATCATGAGAGACGGGTCCAGAATTTGGTTCAACCTTTAATATTTTTTAGTACTGAAGCCATTATATCTTTAAAACTATAGTTTCATATATACTTTTGTTGCAAGTTTAGTAGATTTTTACATATATATTTATGCTTTGCATTGAAAGTTGTGGGTTCCTATGTTGCACGGATTTTCAAAATGCAGTCGTATCCGTGTCGGATCCTTCAAAAAAGTACTACTTTTGGAGGATCCGACACGTATCCGGCCATATTTTTTGGAGAGTCCGAGCAACGTAACATAGGTGGGTTCAATTGAACCCGTCATCAGATACCATCAAACGCAAATTTATCAAAGGGGGTTTGAGGATATCTTGCTTGCATTGCTGTTTGGAAGAGATATACCTGGTTTTGAGCTGCTTCTGCTTTGATTCCAAGAATCCCAGCTATGGCATCTAAGGCCACAATCAGTAAGCATGCAAAAATACCAAACATCTTAGCCATTTTTTTTTATATCAACTTCAACGACCCTCAGCAAAACACAAGGGAAGGAACAGAAAAATGTATTGTTTAAATGAGATATACCATAGTATAAATAGTGAGATATAATGAAATGGGCTCTTAGTATTGGTATATACAAAAATTAATAATACCACAGTATATCTGTAGCTTTTAAGAAAAGCTTCTTTTGTCCATACAATGCTAGCTTTGTTTGTGCTTTTTTGCCTACTTTTTTCTTCTTTAGGATTCCCTATATTGCATAGGAAAAAAAGTTGGGTATAAACCAGCTAAGGAGTAAAGAATAATGTGGCTTAGGCATCTATCAATGGACGAAAGGTTAATCGGTGAGTTTCCATTCGCTTTTTTGACTTTGAAATTAAGGTACACAGAGATTTACTTTACCCTCCACACCTCAGAAATGGTAATTTATCTAATTGTTCGTATCACGCTCGTCGAAGTTTGAACCTTGCATAAATATAAAATACTTAATGATCAGACTGCCTTTTGTTCGTGCCACGCTCACCGAATTCAACTCTTCCTCAAGCTAAAACAATTTTTTGTGTATATATATATATCTATTTAGATTGAGGAGCTGCAAGCATTGTGACATTTAATTGCTATAAAGTTTTAAGCAACATCTCATTTTTCGTTCTTGTCATAGCTGAAGGAGGTTAAAGTATATATATATATATATATATATATAGGCTCATTTACTATATATACATATAGTTATCAATTTGGATATAGGAAATTTGGATTTAAGACAAACTCAAATCACGATTCATTCCATTCATTATTTTGAGTTTATGAAAGCATGTCATTTGAAATCTTAGAGATCTAAAATCAATAAATTTTAAATCTTCTAGTATTAACATGTCAACATATGTTCGCACAAGAACGAAAAGGAAAGGATCGAAAAGAAGATCAACAAGAATATTTTAAGTAGTTTGCACAAGCTAGCATCAGTGTTCCTTGAGCAAGAAGCAAGAATCTATAGGCTTTCATACAACTAAAAAGCCAATTCCCCACAAGATTAGACAGTACGAGAAGCCACTTTTTTTCATTATATTGTATATGAAAATTAATATTTTACTTTAGATGCTGACACTTCTGATGTGCTTATGTTTCATATCATCAGACTTTTGAGGGTGGAGTTAGAAGGTTAACTAATAATTCGGTTGAACGCAGTAATTTTCATTTAAATTTTTTATTTGTATTAATAAATTCATTAAATATGTACAAAAGTTAAAATTCAAAATCTAATTATTAACATGTGATATCGCTATCTTATAAGTTCAAATCACGTTTCTCGACTTAGTATGCTTATAATGCATAGTGTTAACTTTTGACATCAACTTTTGGAAACAAATTGATCCGATATCAGATTGGGCCTTCCAGGCTAAAATCTCGGAAATTGATTGGATCTTCAACGAGAGTTTACCATGTCCAAAGACACACAGACTCTACAAAGAGCACATAAGAATCAATAAAGCTTAGAGTATTTGCATACAATCATCAACAATCAATTCAATTTTCTCTAATTCATTTCAATTTCTTTAAGCATTCCTCATTGTTTATTTTCAATACTTTCCTTAGAGTCTTTGTAAATATATTCCATAACCAATTGTTAGTCTATCATTAAGTTTAGTTCCTATAAAAGCTTCAACACGTGACCATTCAAACTAGGTAAATTTTCAGAAACCACTATGTTTTAGTGATTATTAGCTTGCCATAGCTACCATTTACTAAATTACTTCCTATAGCTATGTATTAACTTGTTATAGAGTGTATTCGATCTTTTGAGTCGAGCCTCACATTCATGTTCGTTTCCACCGACACAACGCTGAACTTATACTCCACATATTCCGTCTTAGTCCTACTCAACTTGAAATCATTAGACTCTAGGGTCCGTATCGAAACCTCAGGCCTCTCATTAACACATCCTCGTGTCTCATCAATCAGAAATATATCATCAACGAACTACATACACCATGGCACTTCCCCTTGAATATAGTGTGTTAGTGCATCCATCACCAGTGCAAATAAGAACGGGCGGAGCGCAGACCCTTGGTGCAACCCCATAAGACCCGAAAAGTGCTCTGAGTCACCTCTCACAGTCCAAACCCGAGTCTTAGCTCCCTCATAAATGTCCCTTTTCAACCTAATGTAGGCTACCGGCACACCTTTCACCTCCAGGCATCTCCAAAGAACCTCCCTAGGAACCTTGTCATACGGTTTCTCCAGGTCAATAAACACCATGTGCAAATCCTTCTTCCTATCCCTGTATTGTTCCACCAACCTCCTGATAAGGTGGATAACTTCAGTAGTAGAACGACCTAGCATGAACCCGAATTGGTTGTCAGATATAGACATTTCCCTCCTCACCCTCCTTTCCACCACCTGCTCCCAAACTTTCATAGTATGACTTAGTAACTTGATGCGTCTATAGTTGTTACAATTCTGAATATCACCCTTGTTCTTGTATAGAGGTATCATCGTACTCCACCTTTATTCATCTGGCATCCTCTTCATCCTAAATATAACATTAAATAACGTTGTCAACCATTCCAAGCCCGCTCTACCCACACGCCTCCACTTAAATTTTGTTTGACCCGGTCGCTTGGCCCCTACTCATCTTGCGCAAAGCTCCCACGACTCCTCGACCTTAATATGCCTACAATACCTAAATTTTTGGTGACTCCCTGAATGCCCCAATAACCCTAGCACAATGTCTTTGTCCCCTTCTTTATTCATAAGTCAATGGAAGGAATCCTGCCATCTCCGCTTAATCGGGGCATCTTCCATTAATACCCTTCCTTCCTCGTCCTTGATGCACCTCACTTGATCCAGGTCACAATCCTTCCTCTCTATCGCATTGGGCAGCCAAAATAACTTCTTCTCCCCTAATTTGTCCCCCAACTACTCATATAGACGAGCAAACGTTGCAGTTTTAGCCTCTGTGACCGCTAATTTCGCCTCCTTCGTGGCTCCCTATACCTTCCTCTATTGTTTTCCTCTCTTTCTCGTCTATGCTCTCCACTAACCTAAGATAGGCCGCTTTCTTTGCTTCCACTTTACCTTGGACCACATCATTCCACCACCAGTCGCCTGGTGCCCGCCAGAGTAACCCTTCGAGTCCCCTAACACCTCTCTCGCCGCCTTTCTTATACAGTCGGTTGTTGATGTCCACATCTCACTAGCATCCCCGCTACTCCTCCAAGATCTCATAGCCATCAACCTCCTCTCCAACTCCTGAGTTTTATCTCTCGTCAAGGCTCCCTACCTGATCCTCAGTTGACCATGAACAAACCATTTTTTCCTCTTTAATAATATACCGACGTCCATCACCAAGAACCTATGTTGTGTCGCTAGGGTTTCACTTGTAATAACCTTGAAATCCTCTCACATCCACCTATCATATCTCCTGAGGAAGAGGTAATCAATCTGAGTCTTAGCCACTGTACTCCGGAAAGTAACCAAATGCTCCTCTCTCTTCGGAAAACTAGAGTTCGCGATCACCAACTCTAAAGCTCTAGCGTAATCCAATAGTGAAGTACTTTCTCCGTTCCTACCTCCAAAGCCGAAGCCGCCATGCAACTAGCCTTAACCATCAGCAGATGGCCCTATATTCCCATTGAAATATCCTCCTATGAATAGCTTCTCCGCAAGCGACACACCACGCACCACCTCATCTAACCCCTCCCAGAAGCACCTCTTGACCTCCTCATCTATGCCCGTTTGCGGCTCATATGCGCTAATAACATTCAGAGTGATCCCTCTAACCACTAACTTAATCGCCACCAATCTATCATTCACTCGTCTGACCACTACCACTGACTCTCTGAGTTCCCTATCCATCAAAATACACACTCTGTTCTTACCCTTATTTCCTCCCGAGTACCATAATTTATACCCGTACGCATTCCTCTCCCTCAAACTTACCCACCTAGTCTCCTGAACACAAGCTATATTGACCTTCCTCTTGTGGAGAATCTTCGCCAACTCCAAGATTTACCTGTCAATGTCCCTATGTTCCAAGAACCAATTCTTAACCTATAGGCTCCCTTGGTCCCCTTACCCCTTCAGGCCCCGTCCATTCCCCTAACTCTTGCCTTCCCTCCATTCCGACTCCACCACCGCCCAACCCGAAGGCATGCCCTTACTCCACCATTACAAACCTCGGCCACTATACCTACGGTAATCTAGGGAAACGCTAACACAAATAACAACGGTCCAAACTAAAAGAAAACAAGTAGTAATCATAGGTACTCTACTAGGATGACCAAACTAGTACGAACTACTATGATTATAGTATAACTGACACACGAAGAAGAGAAAAAGAGGGCGGGAGGTACCAACTCCCGAGAATAGAACTTGGAATTTCGACTTGATGTACACCTGAGTCTGCGGAACTTGACGTACTCCCTCCCAATTTCCCTACGTCCCTTGTTAAAACGCATCGACCTGCTCAACTATGTTTGCGCGTGCGTCTCCCGCCCATCTCCAAGTGCCGCAAAATACAACATGAAAAAACACATAAACACCACGGGGCCACCAAGAATAGGGGCGGCGGGCAGTTATCGTACCACTGCCTTGGCGGCGCCGGACCGACCTGTTGTCGCCTAACTATTGTCGCCGAAAAGCAAATGAAGATGCAGAAGGGAAGGGGCTGAAACTAGACAAATAGAAGAAGAAAAGAAAAAAAAGAAAAAAAGGTGGGAGAAGCAGAGAAGGGCGGGGAAATAAGAGAGAATCGAGAGGGGGCTGGGGTTGAGAAAAAAAGAAGAAAAGGAGGGGGGGGGGGCAGTGGCGGCACAGTCACCGGAAAAGCTACTGCTAGGTTTTGAGTAGGAGAAGGAAAAGAGGGGGGCGGGGAGAGAGGAGAGAAAGGGGATTACCTGGCCACGGGTGGTCGCCGGCGCAGGGGTTTTCTCCGGCAGGATTTGACAGTTACATGTGTAAATTTTTATAATTTTTGTTATTTTTAATTAAAGATATGCATTTGTTTTTTTCTGGGAAATGATTGTAGAACAAGGAGTATAAATTAGTCTCAATTATAGTAAGCACGAAACATACTTTTTAGTTATTCTAATGAATTTTTGCATCTATATTTTAAATATATCATCTCCATGTCTGGTTGAGGTGTAACTTGGAGGGTTGAAGGAATGGAAGTAAATTAATTTGAAATGGTAGTTTTCATTTCCTCTTTTTAAATATTTTCGCGTAGCTAACAGGGATTAGGAATAATTATATTTGATCGAACTAGTAATGAGACTAGGAAATTTGAAGTCATAACAATATCATTTATATTGTAACATTTTGATCATTGTGTTTAAAATTGGCAAAATAAGAAAAAGATATCATTGCAGTTGAAAATAAATCAGAAAGAGAAGTAAACCTACAATTTTCTAAATCGAGGTCTTTTTCATAATTCATATAATAGTTTGTTTACCCTAAAATTCGAGTAACAATTAAACTTGTATTGTGATTTTAAGGATACGTGATCCGATTCAATATAATTGACAAAATAACGAATTAAATAAATAAATTGAATGACAATATAAATCAAACCAATGGTGTAGCAAATGCATCGACCTCGATTCAGGTAGTCTCGAGGTCAAGTAGTAAGAACAACAAGAACAATAAAAAACAGCAGAGATAGCGAATATCGATTAATAATTAGAATGTTTTCCCATGGTGTAACTCTCTTAGGAATTTCATCAAACACCTAACATGTGAAGTAGACCACAAGGTTCTACAATGGGAATTCCTTCTCCCGTCAACCAATTTCAACAAGAACTACCCAAACTAGTCACTAATCCCACATAATATAACTTAGTGTCCCATGCGTGGCCTAGTTCTAACCCCACTATATATTTGAACTTCTTAACCTCTTGCATGCAAGCTCTGGAAGTAGGACTTACCCAGATGAAGGATAATCTAGTGGCTAGCTTCCTTGATTCATGAAAATTTGAGCAAGATTGGGTGATTGGAAAGCTAGGTTCCCTCTTTCTCTCTCTATATTGCTCTTACCTCCCTCTAAAATCATCAGAATATCGCCCCAAACGAAGCCCCAAACATTATTTATCAAAATGGGGCCGGGTTATAAAAATAAAAAAATAGACCCTCCAACTCAGATCTGCGGTCTCATATGCGACCACATAATGACTATGCGGCCCGCAAAAGTAGACTTCAGGGATTGAATTTTTCTGTCCATGTATGCGACCAATATGCGGTCCACATACATGTTCTGCGGTCGCATAATGCACCGCAGAACTTCCCTTCGCAAAAGTCCAAGACAATTATGCGACCAATATACGGCTTGTATAATGAGTATGCGGTCGCATAACTGGCCGCAAAGCTGACCTCAAAATTGGCCGAATTTATGCCTCACTCTGCGGCCAATATGCGACCCAAAGAAATGGGTAATAATACAAGTGCTCATGAAAGGTTAAAAGGTTTAAATAGATGGTTAATTCAAAAAAATGGGTAAAGCTTGTAATGTGGTTGCCGAAGAAACAGGATTACATGCTCAAAGGGGTTAACTACGATACATAACAATTAGGCGGATAAAATATACATAGCTGGCTCAACAAAGAAACGTCTATATCACTTCCAAGACTGAACAAAACTACTATTTCGCTTTGCAAACACACATGGAAAGTTCGAGACATCAAATGCAATGCACAGAATAACACACAAACCTCACACACGCATGGCACTTAACTCGCTCAGGATCGGATTCATCAAGACACTCTAGTCAAAGAAGTTAAACAAAGTTAAAATCATACAATTTAGTGTACTTATACAAGAGACAAAAACAGAGCTTAAGTGTCACAACCAAAGTACTCACTAGTCTCAAGGCATAACAAAGTCAAGAGATATTTCTTCAATTCAAAACACAACACAATGGCTCCTATTCCTAAAAAAATTAAAACTAACTACACCCGGTTCAAACAAAATCCTTAGAAAAGAACCGCGGCACAAAGAAAAACCAAGGAGGAATTGCTACACTACCTAACAAAAGAAAATCTTTTTGTTTTTTTTTCTTTAGACTTAAATCCCTCAAGAAAATTGTCTAATAGATCCATAGTCGGGAAAAGTCCAATATTTTCTATTTTTGAAAAAAAATTTATTCAATTAAATTAACACAACTAAAATAGCATGGAAAGTCACCCGGAAAATCTCCTCACCCCACACTTAAAATTGTGCATTGTCCCCAATGCACATCATAACTATAAGAGGGTAAAAGAAACTCCCTGGTAAGCCAAAGGCCGAAGCACTATCAGCTCATGTGGGGTACTCAGACTTCTCCCAGGCTTGGTCTTTCGTGCGGGTACCTCACACTTAGTTCCAACCATCTGGTTTGTTGTTACATCCTTCCAATGGATTTGCGTTCCATGCTCCTAAAAATAAAAAATCGACACTACAAGAATAATACAATAATAATAAATAAATAAATAAAATAAACTAAAATAAAAATTTAAAAAATAAATAAAGTTGGGTTGCCTCCCAACAAGCGCTTAATTTAACGTCGCGGCACGACGTGAATCACTTTTTGCCTCCACCTCGAGCTTATGAATTGAACCCCAAGTTTTGATTCAAGCTTATGATTATGGTCATGGGGCGGTGGATCAAATCTAACTGGCCCAAGGAAATAATATAGTATTCTGCACTCCTTGGCCTTTGTATGAGGTATGTAATCCTGACTTTCTGGCAAGAAGTATTCCAGAATATATGCACCTTGTTCCTCATTCCTTGACTCTTCAATTGGTTCGGATGAATCTATTTCCATATCATCCTCCAAACACAATGTGGAAAAATGCTTGGAGTGTGAACCAATGTGCTCAACTACATGAACCTTGGGATTGTCAACATCCTCAACACCATTGAGACTAGAGTCAACTACATATGTATCCTCAATGTCCATGGTTGACTCTAGTATCTCTTCTACAACATCGACATCCTCAAAATCTAGTTCAATTGATTGTTGGTGTTCTACTCTTACCTCCTCCCTTAGCACCTTAATTTCTACATATAATACATGCTCTCTTTGGCTACTACCCACAATATTGGCTTGTTGAGCATTAAATGCTTCAGCTAGTTGATTCACTTGTGCCTCCAGATTGCGAATAGTATCATCTTGCCTTTGTATGTGCGGTTGTTTCTCATTATTTTGTTCTACAAGGCACCTTAGCATATCCTTGATCTCTTTCAGGTCATCATCCCTGGGTTCTTTGTTCCTATTAACTTCACAAGAAAAAGAAGAACCATCAAAGTAAGGGGTTGGGGGAAGATAAGAAATATAAGCACAATCATGAAAGTGACCATCTTGACCACCACAGATATCACATACATTCCACACATAAGATTGAGTTGGTGCACATAACTCACTCTCGAGAATATTTTGATAATTTTGCCCTGGTTGCTTTCCTCCACAATATGCATAAGGAGGATCAAAAGTAGAATTACCAACATCAAAACTCTCATAATTCCAAGATACCATGTTCTCAAATCAACAAGTAAAACCAAAAAAAATCAAATACAAAAAGTAAAAATAAAAAATAAAAAAAATTAAAAGTTCAAACTTGAAACCTAGCAATATGTACACCTACAGCTACACAGTCAGTTCCCCGGCAACGGCGCCAAAATTTGATCACGCCCAACTCTAGTCCTAAAAAGGATAGGCGACCGCTGCAAATATAATCCGGTCTAAAAGTCCCACAAAGAACTAAGGGTTCACTATAATTGTTCACTATTGCTAAGAAACACAAGTCCAAACAATTCCTAACTTATAGATATTATAATATTTATTTCTAACTAATTAACGAACAACTATTATAAAGCAGTAAAATTATCAACTAACAAGGATGAAATTTGAGACAAGACTAAGGAGGTCTAGAGTTATGATTTTTCCAAATGTTGGAATTCTTCCCGCTATGTTCCCTACAATTTCTACTGTGTATTCTCTACTAATCGTGAGCACTTTAGGTGTCGTAATTGTCTCTCGAGAAACTTCAACAATTTACTAGACATATTCTCTCGAACTACGCTAGTTGGATTTATCTAACCGCTCATTAGGACCACGTCAAGGTTTCATTATTTCTGAACCTACCTTTAAACCCGTTGTATTGATTTCTCACATACATTAGGAGTGACGTTGGTCAACAACTACCTAAATATGTATCATTTCTCAAGAAACACATAATTAATAGGCACAGTAAATCGATGGTCATTTAATCAACAACAATAAACACGTAGTTGAACAAGTAGAGAAATCCAACGGCTCAATTATATAAAAACATAACAAGAATTTATCCAACGAAAGGTTCCATCAAAACCCTAGATAACAAATTAGCTATTCATAATAGTATGTAAAAATACAATACTAAAAGTCATAACCAACAATGAAAAATAGGAAGTGGAAGGAAAAACTCATAGAAGAATTCCCCGCCTTGCTCCTATTGTGTCTTTGCCTCCTTAGGTCGAATTTGTGTCTCAAATCTGTCCAACCTCCTTAAAATACCGTTTTTCCATGTATATATATACCAAGTAGGGTCGGGCCCAAAAATTTATACCTTCTCCTACGCGAAAAAGGACATTTTTCTGGCTGCCCGACCGCGGTCGCGGTCCCGGGCGCGGTATTTTCCCAGTGCACTGCCTTAGTCCGTGTCCAGTTTCGCGGTTGATTTTTCGAACGCATTTTTTACCCTGTTCCGTTTGTAATTTGGAAACACATAAAGCATGAAAGTTGTAGTCCTTTGAGTTAGCTTTCCAACCATATATTATATATCCCAAATGGAGTTTGGATCAAAGAGTTATGTCTATTTTACTAGACAATGTGCAATATGCCTACTCGAGTCTTCGTTTGTTCTTAACTATCAAATTTGACCCCCGAACACGATCCCGGATTAATTCCTTGCGCTTTTACTCAGACTTCAAAGATCCAAATCACTTGAATTCATTCCATAACATCTATATAGCTCGAAATCACTCCTACAAGACACAAAAAACACAATTAGTGCAAAACACTAGCGATTAAAGCTTAAACTCAATTAAAGTGCAGCAAATTACAGTGTAATAAGAGAATAAAATACATAATTATAGCCTATCATAAATGGACACGGTTCATTCGATCGTTTGGTCCATTATAATGTTTTTCCTATTGAGTCCCATTGACACGAGGTACATAACATCCGAGGGTGATGCTCCCCAGTATTCGAGGTTGATTGCAAAGAAGCCTTGGATATTGTTGAATTGTCCTCAGGTAGCACATAATTGTTGCCTCGTTAAAAACCTTGTCGTAAAAACCCATTTCGGATAAAAACCTATATAAGGGAAAAAGAGTGCAACGCGTTGTGTTCTCCAACTTCGACTGGAATCAAGGCCTAGGAGACATAAACTAAGAAAACGGAGTTGCTCTTGTGCTATACTTTGATTTTGTTAGATATGCCCAAAGAATTTCGGGTAGAATTTCCCTCCATTTCCCTTTAGCTTCGTTCAACCTTTTCTTTAGGTTTTGGATGATAGTCTTGTTCATTGATTCGGCCTGCCGTTCCCACTAGGGTGATACGGTGTTGAGAGTATCCTCTTTTATTTTATGACCCTCGAGGAATTTTGTTACTTTGTTGCCGATGAACTATTTACCATTGTCACATACTATTTCTGCTGGCATCCCAAATCGACATGTGATGTCATCCCAGATGAAATCTATCACTTCTTTCTCCCTGAATTTATCGAAAGCATGTGCTTCAACCCATTTAGAGAAATAGTCAGTCATAAAAAATATGAACTTAGCTTTACCTGGGGCCGATGGCAGAGGGCCGACGATGTCTATTCCCCATTTCATGAATGACCATGGGGATATGACCGAGTGAAGTTGTTCTCTGGGCTGGTGGATCATCGGTGCAAACCTTTGGTATTTGTCGCATCTTCGAACAAACTCCTTAGAGTCTTTTTCCTTGCCGTCCCAGTAGTATCCTTCCCCAATGACTTTGCAGATTAGCAACTCGGCGCCGGAATGGTTCCCACAAGTGCCTTCATGGACTTCTCATAGAACATAATCAGTATCTCTTGGTCCTAAACCTACTGCCAATGGTCCGTCGAATTTCCTTCTGTATAATGTTCCGTCTTCGTCTAATGTAAAACGAGCGACTTTAGTTCGAAGGGCCCTCGATTCTTTAGGGTCCGGTGGGAGCTTTCCATTTTTCAAGTACTCGATGTATTTATTCCTCCAGTCCCAAGCTAAGCTTGTAGAATTCATTTCGGTATGCCCTTCCTCGATCACAGACCTCGAGAGTTGAACAATAGTCCCCAAGCTGATCTCATCTTCTTCACCCGATGATCCCAAATTTGCTAATGCATTGGCCTCATTGTTTTGTTCTCGAGATACATATTTTAGATTCCATTCCTTGAAACGGTGCAAAGTTACCTGTAATTTGTTCAAATACCTTTGCATTCTATCCTCTCCAACTTCGAATGTTTTGTTCAGCTGGTTCACCACCAGTAAAGAGTCACACTTAGCTTCGATGATTTCGGCTCCCAAGCTTTTGGCTAACTCGAGACCTGCAATCATGGCCTCGTACTCGACCTCGTTGTTAGTCAATATAGAAGTTTTAATCGATTGTCTAATGGTGTTGCCCGTAGGCGGCTTCAATACGATGCCTATCCCGTACTCTTTCACATTCGAGGCACTGTCCGTGAAAAGGGTCCATACCCCCGATGATGTACTTGATTTTAATAAAAGTTCCTTTTCGACTTCAGGCACGAGCGTTGGCGTGAAATCGATCACGAAGTCTGCTAAAATTTGACACTTGATGGTCGTTTGGGGTTATTCAATATTGTACCCGCTGAGTTTGATGGCCCATTTGGCCAATCGGCCCGATAACTCGGGCTTGTGCAAAACATTACGAAGTGGGTAAGTGGTTAATACACATATGAGGTGACATTGAAAATATGGTTTTAACTGCCTTGAAGCGCTTATCAGTGCAAGTACCAATTTCTCTAAGTGTGGGTACCTAGTTTCCGCATCTCTTAAGGTTCGACTTACATAATAAACAGAAAACTGCGTACCTTGCTCTTCTCGAACTAGGACAACACTTACCGCAATTTCGGATAATGCCAAGTATAAATATAGTTTCTCATCTGTCTTTGGAGTGTGAAGAAGTGTCGGGCTCGATAGGTATCGCTTCAATTCTTCCAATGCTTGTTGGCATTCCGAAGTCCATGGGAATCATTTTTCTTTATGAGTAGGGAGAAAAACCTGTGACTTCGATCCAATGACCTTGAGATGAATCGACCCAAGCGGCTATCCGTTCGATCAGCCTTTGTACGACTTTTACACTATCTACAATGGTGATGTCCTCGATAGCCTTGATTTTGTCGGGGTTGATTTCGACCCCCCCCCCCCCCCCCCCCCCCCCCCCCCCCCCCCCCCC